>PVLD010023970.1:0-26369 GCA_004027595.1 Dinomys branickii | reverse complement strand
ATATATATATATAGAATTATCCTTTGTTCTAAAATTTCTTTGCTCTCTCTTAACTTTCTGACCTATCACTGTCCCTGGAAACCACTAATACGATTTCCATACCCATGGTTTTACCTTTTCAGAGATGGTTTCAAAAATAGCCTTTAATGCCTGGCCTATTTTACTTAATATAATGAGCTTTTTTTTTGTTTTTTTGTTGTTTTTTTATAAGCAACTTTATTTTAGAATAATTTGGGCTTACAGAAATACAGCAAAAATAGTACAGAGTTCCTGTACACTGCATACCCAACTTCCCCTAACGCTGCAGGAAATCGAACTTAAAAATAAGGCACAGAACAAAAACAGCACCAATCAGTGACCATGTCTAAACTCAGACACAAACAGAACACTGTCTAAACCACTAACAGGACCAACCTCCCTCCAATCCTGGCTGATCTGAGGGATTGCCACTTGCTGATCAGTCAGTATCAGGCTCATTTTAGTCCTTCGACCTTTTAGTTAAGGATCATTATAACAGCCAAGCACAGCAGCTGTTTCCTAGCAGCAGCCAGTCTCGGAGAAAGCCGTACTTCTGTGAACTCTTCCCTGGATGAGCCAACACCAGCCCAAACCCCATGAGAGCCCTTCGCAATTCTTCCCGAATCGCCCTGCAGTTCTCGTGGCAGATTCGTTCCTGGTGCTTTGCTCAGCCACAGTTACGTTCCCGGTGCTGGGCTGGAAGGACGCACAACCCACGCAACATAGTAACCTGTGTTGAACCCCTTGCTCCGCTGTTCCCTCCATCTATCTTCTATCCCACCCCACAGCAGTTCTTTTATTTTTTATGATTTCTTTTTATACACAAATTTAAGAAAGTACTGAAGTATATTGTTAGGTCCCTTTTCCTATCTCTTACAAAAGACTATCTACATTTTTCTCCCAACATGATGGAGAGCTTTATCGGGTGGAAGAACTTTCATTTTGCTTTTTAAAAATTATGGTAAAGCTGGGGATACAGCTCAGCGACATAAGAGCCTTGGCAAGCGCAAGGTCCTGAGTTTGATTCCTGATATAAAAAAAAATAAGGAAAACAAAAAATTGTGGTAAAACACATGTAACAGAAAGTTAACCATTCTAACCCTTTCTAAAGGGTTCAGTGGTGTTACGTACATTCACGGCGTTGTGCAACCAATCTCCTGGAAGTCTTCATTTTATAAAATGGAACGCTTGTGCCTATTATTTTTAAGCGTGGTTTACACACAGTAAAATCAATCCTTTTTTGTGTGGAGTTCTGTGAGTTTTGATAGACAGCAGGTAACTACCACATGGGATGGGACAATTTCGTTACCTCCCCATCCTGTCACATCCCTTCATGTTTATTCATTCTTCCCCCCTCCAATGGCCACAAACATACTTCCTGCCCCTCAGGTGCCTTAGTCCAGACTGGCATACAAATGGAATCACACAGTCTTATCATAGCAGCTGTATTACATACTGTGAATGTGTCCTTGATCAAAAGTTTAGAGAGATTAAGGAGATTTTCACATCTTTTTAAAAGCAATTTTTCGTATGAATCTTCCCATCCAACTCTTTCCCAAACCTCTACAGCAGGGGTTCTCACACTCTAGTGGTCATCAGGATGACTGGGAAGTGGACTGTGGGTTCTGTCTGCAGACTGTCTGACTCTGAGGTCTGGGGTCAAGCCTGAGGCTCAGAATTCCTGACATCTCAAGTACCGCTGCAGCTGGTGGTTCCTGTTCCATACTTGGAGAAGCACTGCTCAGCGCCCCTCCACCCCATGCACACACATTCAAGGAGCGCTTGAGAGTCTGAGTTGCAAACAGCCAGTGTAGAGGATGAATATTATGAAAATTTGTTACTAAGATTCTACTGTTACTAAGATTAAGAATATTCTTATCTGCACAGTCTCTGACTCATGATGATTCTATTCTAAGACTTTTCAGCTTTACCCTGTGCTGTTTTTCATGTTCAGTAAATCACATGAGATGGTCAGTGCTTTATTATCAATTAGGCCTTGCAGTACGTGATATTTCCCAGCTGTAGGTTAATTAAGTATTCTGAGTATATTTATGGTACATTAAGCAAAGCTAAGCCATGATGTTCTGCAGGTTAAGTGTACTACACGCATTTTTAATTAAAATTTTCAGCTCATCATGGGCTTATTAGGATGCAACCCCACTGTAAGTCAAGGAACGTCTGTATGTGTATGTATAAGAATACTCTTAACACACCTACGTGTGCATGTATATACACCTGCACATATACTTGAATATTTTTCTGATTGTCTCTCTTTTGGATTTTTTCTAAAGCCTGCCTGGAGAATTAGATACCACAGAGAAAACCTGATGAGGCCTCTCCAGATTGCCACAAGCCGATTAATTTCCCAGTTGTGTTGTAGACAGAAGCCTCCAGCCTCCCCACAAAGCAAGATTTGCCTAATAATGGCTCGTCCAAGCTCCAGTAAGTCATTCTTACGGCACCATCCCCCTCCCAGTACCATGTGATGTTCCTAAGTGCACCTCTGTGTCAAAGTAGGTGTTGTGCAACCCTTTGGACAAAGCTGTCCTGTCCTTGCTGGTTTGTTTGGTTTTTTTTCCTGCTTCTCCCAGAATGTTTGCATTTGAGCTTTTCACATATGATTTGCGGGTTTTGGATTGTTCTACGGTGCTGGGGATTAGACCTGAGGAGGCCAGCACTCTACCACTAGGCTGCCACTAGGCTACATGACCAGCTCCTGGGTATTTTATACCCATCCTCTCTCTGCAGGGGGAGAAAGCTGGTGATTTTCCTCTAGGACAATAAGAAGTTCAACTTTTTAGTGGACCAAAATCTATGTACCTGATGAAACCCAGTAAATTAACATATGCAAGAAGCAGGGGACTAGCCAGTTTTTATAATAAAATTATCCTCAGATAGCCTGTTAGACAGAGCTTCAGTATGGCCTTAAACAGTCAAGCCAAGCTCTTTTTGCCTTATTTTCAACTTTTGGATAACTTTTTCTGACACTGTAAGTCTGCTCAGGCATAAGGCTTCTTTCCACTCTGCCCAACCTTGGGGATGGAACAGAAGAACAGTGCCCAGTTCCACTCCATTATCAGCTGTACCAGAGCCTGTGGTGGATCCGGAAGCGCACGGCTGACTGTGGCCTGCAGTGGGCCTTTCCACTACAGACTGGGCCTCCCAGCACGCCAGCAGGTTTGCCTTCAGCAGCCAGAAAATGGTAGTGGTAGGGGTTGCTTTTGTGGTACTAGAGGTTGAACCCAGGGCCTTGTGCATGCTAGACAAGCACTACTGTTGAGCTACAACCCCAGCCCTGGAATTTTATAACCTCATATCATCACTGTATCTTGTATCCTGTTTTCCAGAAGCAAAGCTGGTTGACCTTATTTGTTTGTAAAAGTTGCTTTTAGAATAGTACCTTAATAAAATCACTCAGACCTGGGGATTTGTCAGGAGGTATCACTTTCCCTGAGGGGTAGAAAAGATCACCGGGCTGGTAGTACTTTTAGGAGTAAACTGTGAAGTCTTGAGGAATATTTCTACGGGTTGGACTCAGGCTTCATACAAATAGTTCCTGGAAAAGTACATTTTGTTTTTCTTTATTTTTTGCACTTTCTTATTATTAATGTATAGTACTTGTACCTTGTTCTCCCAGAAAGTTAGTCCAGATTAGAAACTCTGGGCAGCTTTAGTCTCCAGATAGGCCTTATTTTCTCACCTGGCTAGCTCTGTTTTTTTTTTTTTTAATTTATTTATTTTAATGTATGTGGTATGCTGGGGATCGAACTCAGGGCCTCGTGTATGCAAGGCAAGAGCTCTACCACTGAACCACATCCCCAGCCCTCGCCTGGCTAGCTCTGAAAGAGCCTCGAGGTAGGTGAGTCTTTGGCATGACTGGCCAGTTAGTGGGTTAGTTCCATTGAAGAGAGCCTTATGTCAGAACCATCTCCACTTCTCTCCACCTGACGGTGCCGTGAGTATAGCCCAGCCAGTCCTGGGGGTGTAGCCATAGAAGACCTGGACCTCTCAGCCTCTGTTCTGAGGTTCCACTTTTATCCTTGGTTTATGCTGGCCACTGGTCCACTGTAGGGCAAGGGAGGAGAAGGGGAAGTCTGGGCCTTTACCAGGGTCTCTACCCCAGATCCTGCACAGTGTATGGTTCTTGTTTAGCAGGACTTGGAAGTTCTTATCTCTGCCTAGAGGGTGTTATTCACATTTGAGAAACCAGTGTGCCCCCCTCACCAGCTAGGGATGCAAAAGGCCACATTCTGGGTAATAGCCAAGTGCACCATCTCTGAGCCCCGTTTCACTGTCTGTTTTCCTTGTCCACACTCTGCCTGTCACGGTTCTCCGAGGGACACTCACTATTCTTCGTTGGCTTTGCCTCGGAAGGCAAGGCCAGGAAGCCTGCTCTGTCAGGGACGAGTTCACCCCCACCTCAGCTGAAACCTTTCATGCTCTAATGCAAGTTGGCCACTCCTGAGCATTTCCACATCTGGGACAGGGCTGGGCCAGTACTTGCTTCACCAGTGGGGATGGAAGAGGAGGCCTTTTCTTCCCCTGGAAGCTCTGTGCCTTTGCTGCCTACCCTGCCAGGGACCCAGTGTGTGCCCTGCCCATGGGGCCCAAAGGATGGCAAGGCCTGAGAGAGAAGAGTTGCTCCAGCCAAAGGCTGCGCATGGCCTACCTCTCAAAGAAACAATAGCAGCCCAGTCTCCTGTCAGCTCCAAACCTGATTCCTGATGCTGTCCTGGGACGAGGGCATTGGCTTTAGGGGAAAAGGCCAGCCGTGGTCCTTGTGAAGCACTTAGTGCTGAACTGTGGTACAGAAGGCCAGAGCTGCTGTTCTTGTGCCCCGAGGGCTGCCTGGAGGTGGAGGGCAAGAAGGTGAGCCATGTGGCCATGAGTACCCATTGGCACATCATTCTTGGGGCTCAGTTCCCCTCTTGCATCCCAAGTCTGGTGATGCCTGAGATGCTTGACTGTTGTTAGAGTGTGAAAAAGGAGATTTGCCCACATTTTCGGGCAGGACGCCTGTTTCCTGGGTGGGTAGGAGGAGCTTGGTTCTGTGCTAGGAAAAGATGGCTTAGCAAGATTCCCGTAGGGAAAGTGGATCTGGAGAGGAATTTGAATCTTTGGAATCCAGTGGATCTCAGCTTGGCCCTCACACAAATACACAAGCGTGCTTTGGCTTGTACAGATTGCTTTGGCTTGTGCAAAGGAAGATGGATTCTTAGCTGTCAGCCTTTTGTAATCTGCACCAATCTCCGCTCTAAGGTGAGCACCACTGTGCACCTGACAAGAGGGTTAGGAATTTCCCCAGATCACACAGTGATCAACCAACTCTTCCAGGAGGCAGAGTTGATTCCCAGGCTTTAAGGCACTGTAGGTGACATGGTGTCTTCATGATACAGGAATGACCTTTATTCATGTGTCTGAAAGTATAATTTCATGCAAGGTGAAGTGTCAAAATATAGATAGCTGTTGTGAGTGTAAATGTCCAAACGGCACGCAAACGGCACGCCGAACTGACACAGCTTTCATTCTCCGTCTAGATATGGCAGATTTTCGGAAGTGCTTTGCAAGCGCCAAGCACATAGTCATCATCTCTGGGGCCGGCATTAGTGCTGAAAGTGGGATTCCCACGTTCAGAGGAGCTGGCGGCTACTGGAGAAAGTGGAAAGCCCAGGTTAGTAGCATTTCCAGGACAGTAACGCCCTTCGCCCTTCGGAGTGAGCTGACTCAGAACCTATACAGATGCGCAGAGGGAAAGCTTTGAAATGAGCAGTGACCCTTCTGTTGATGTTGACACCAACACAGAGTGTTGATTAAGGTCAGAAATTTAAACAAAGCAGTTACATTCCTTCTAGCTGTGAATAGATTACATTTATTCAAGTAAAAAATAAGTTTCTCTATTGCCTTCAAGAGGGATCACAGCCAGAAGTAGTTGCACACATCTGTAATTCCAGCTACTCAGAGGCTGAGGCAGGAAGATTGTGAGTTTGAGACCAGCCTGGACAATTTCGCAAGTCCTTTTCTCAAATTTTTGTTTAAAGGGCTGGGGATGTAGCTCAGTAATAAACCTCTTTTCTAGCATGTTACCTAGCATGCACAAGGCCTTAGGTTCAATCCGTAGTACTGCAAAAGAAAAAGGAAAAAAAAAATGGAATCAGGAAATCTTAGCATAACTCATTATTTTAATAAAAATAATTGAAATTTTATGTATTTTCAAAGTTTCTGTGAAGTGTTCACATTAAAAGTGAAGTGGAATTGTTCAAGGCTGAGGGCTTGATGTTCATTTATATGAAGGCTATTAAATAAATCTAAATATGTGTGGTAGTTTTTTTAAATTCAGTTATTTTGTTTCAGCTGGGGGTGGGCACTCGAGCCTGGTAAGCAGAGTGGAGTGGCTGCCCCGTGTGTGAGTACCACTCTGAACAACATCCCTCACATACTGAGCAACATGCCCACCCTGTTTAAATTTTTCTTTTGAGATAAGACCTCCTTAAATAGCTGAGTTGCCCAGGCTGGATTTGAGCTTGCAATCCTCCTTCCTCTGCACACCCACTCCCAGTGCTGAGCTGAGATTATAGGTATGTGCCAACATACCTGGCTTAAATTCAGTTTTTGAGCTGTACATACAGTAAAATTCACCAATTTTGATTGTATGATTTAGTGAGTTTTAGGGAACAGATGTGGTGATGTAGCTACCACCATGATTGCAACATGAGATGTTTCTCTTCTCCTTCTTTTTGCAGTGCTAGGGTACAGCCCAGGGCTTGCACATGCTGGGTAAGCAGTCTGCCACTGAGCTACACCTCCAGCCTATGACTGAGTAATTCTGTCCCTCTGGAACACCCGTCTTGGTCCATCATTCCATCCCCTCTTATCCCTCTGGTCTGGAAAATCCTGTTTTGGAGAGCACAAAATTTTGTCTGTTTTATCCATTATGCTATTCCCAGCTCCCAGAACCTGGCGCACTGGAGGTGCTTGGTAGATTTGTGTTGGTGGAATGAAAGCAGTCACAGGTTACTCCAACCAGCACCTGCCTTCTTGGTTTAGTTGCTGTGTCTCTTTGAGTGCAAGTTCATGAAGCTGCCTCTCCTCCATTAAATGTGTGAGTGACAGATGCTGGGGGTGTGTTGTTGCCTTCTAGGTTGTCGATCCTCCCCTGAAAAGTGGAGCAGGGAAGAAAGGAGCAGAGGGTCAGTAGGATCCAGCAAGAAAGAAGGGCTGCTGGAGGGTCCCTGGAGAGCAGCTGTGGGGCAGGGAGGCCTGGGCAGGGGGCACGAGTGTCAGGCAGTTCCCAGTTTGTTGTCAGAAAGGTCAGCAGAAGGCATCCGATGCCACCCTCTAGGACCCGTGAGTACGTGCGCAGAGGGCACAGGTCAGCGTTCACAGCTGCGAGCAGGAGGGAAGGGTGCAGGGATGCGGGTCACCACGGCGCACGAGATTGCTCCTAGAGGGAGGGCTGGCGTCCCTGCTGCAGAAGGCCTGACACACATCTCATGTCCCCTGTGAATGGGACACTCGCCCTGACAGAGCAACCAGCTTCTCCCAAGGCAGAGTTTACGCAGAATAACACGCATGCACGGATGACATGGGTAGCTGTGCTCAGTTTTGCAAGGTGGATACACTCGTGTTCATGTCACCACCTCCACAAACCGGATGTGGAACATTTCCATCCCCAGTAATGCTTCCTTTTGTCCTTCCCGTCAGGGGCTGGCCTCCAAGAGCTGCTGCTCTGCCCTTCCAGCCAAGACATGTCTGCTAGAAGAACCATACTTTAGAATACAGATATTTTATATATTGTTTATAATGCACTGTTTTCAATATGTGTATGAAGTTGCATGTGGTTGTATATATGTGTGTAGTTTGTGTGTCCTCTGTGTAGTTGTGTATGTGGTATATAGTTTTATGTATATATGGTGTGTGGTTGTGACAGGTATGTTTGTACTTGTGTGTGTGTGTAGTTGTGTGCACGTCATGGCTTGAGTTATAAAACCTGAGTTTCCAAGTTGTGACCACGGCCCCTCCCTTGGGCATCTTGCATTTCATATTTTTTTTCCTGAGTTACCCTGAAATGAGATTGTTTTCATATATTCTGGGGCTCTGTGAAAAAGAGACTGTCCCACACACAGCTCTACCCTGTGCATAGCTTGCTTGAGGGCTTTCCTGGCCTGTCTCCCTGGGGTAATAAAGACCCACTTCTCCATCCCTTAGCCCTGGCCTGCCCCGGGGACCTGAAGCCGTCGCGTCTCAGGCTTTTTGCCTCCCTGGCCCCCCTCCCCCTTCCCACAGGACCTGGCCACCCCGGAGGCCTTTGCCCGCAACCCCTCCCGGGTGTGGGAGTTCTACCACTACCGGCGCGACGTCGTCCTGACCAAGGAGCCCAACCCCGGGCACCAAGCCATTGCTGAATGTGAGGCCCGGCTGAGCAAGCAGGGCCGCCGGGTCATGGTCATCACCCAGAACATTGATGAGCTGCACCGCAGGGCTGGCACCAAGAACCTGTTGGAGATTCACGGTGAGGGGGACCAGGCCATTAAACACATACACCGGCTGGGCGTGGGGATGCACTCTGGGAGGCGGAGTGAGGAGGCTCCTACATTTCTGAGCCAATGTGGTTTGCGGGTGTGGGTTTGTGTGTGTGTTCGGCAAGGTTATCTGGTTTTGCCAGTGGGGCTCAGGGCCACTACGTAAGGAAAGCTGCACACTGCTGACCTGCAGCGCCCCTCTCTCCTTTTTATTTGTATTTTATTTTAAAGAGAAAAAACAATAGAAACAATGATACAACATTTCAAAACAAGATAATAGAAGAGTAACAGTGGTTAATGTATTGCATATTATCGTCAAAATAGTTGCTCAGATTATGGGCTATAGGCATGAAGAATGGATCAAACAATGTAAGTACAAACGTTTCTTTTCAATGAACTAATAGACATTAGTAGTATAACTATCTTAACTATCTTGTGTATTTATAGATATAGATATAGATACATGTTTTCTTTCCTTTTCCCTTCTTTTCTCCTTTCCCCCATCCCAGTTTCTCTTTGCTTTTGAACAGTTTCTTTCCATTTCACCATATCTATTATACAATTTGGATCTTATTCACTCTTTCAATTTCTTACACTAGGGAGACAATATGATGTTTACACATATGAGTAGTATGGTCTCAATTTGTATCTGTCTGCCTATAAAAATCTCAAGTTTATCCTTTATAGCTGAGTAGTACTCCATTGTATAAAGATACCACATCTTTTTTATCCATTCCTCAGTTATGGGCATTTGGGTTGTTTCAAAGATTGAGCTATTGCAAATTGTACTGCTATAAACATGGGTGCACATATGTAACTATGGTATGATGTTTTTAATTCTTCTGGGAAAATGCCCAGAAGGGGAATGCCTGGGTCAAATGGGACTTCTAGTTTTAGTTTTTTGAAGAATATCCACACCGATTTCCACAGTGGTTGTGCCAGTCTACACTCTCACCAACAGTGGAGAAGGATTCCTTTATCCCCACAGCTCCTCCAATATTTGTTATTGATTTCTTGATGATAGCCATTCTTTCTGGGGTGAGATGGAATCTCAGTGTTGTTTTAAGTTGCATCTATCAAATGACCAGTGATGTTGAATATTTTTTAATATATTTATCTGTTATTTGTATTTCCTCATCTGAAAGTATGTATTCATCTCAGATGCCCATTTTTGAAATGGGTCTTTCAATTTGGGGCGTGTGTGATATTTTTCAGTTCTTTATATATCCTACATATGTCCTTTGTCTGAGGCACAATTAGTTAAAATATTTTCCCACTCTGTGGGTTGTCTTTTCACTCTGTTGGTGATTTCTTTTGATGTGCAAAAGCTTTTTAATAACTTGAGAACTTAGTTGTTATTTCTTTGAAGTAGTTCCCAGGCAGTTTGAGTTTTGTTCATGAACTCTCTGCCTACACCATTGTCTTCAAGGTTTCTGTCTACTTTCTCTTCCAGTAGACTTCGTGTTTCTGTTTTAATATTTAGATCTTTGATCCATTTTGACTTTAGTACAGTGCATGGTGCTAGACATGAGTCTAGTTTTAGTCTTTGGCATATAGAGAGCCAGTTTTTCCAGCACCGTTTATTAGAGAGGCTGTCTTTCTTCCAGTGAACATGTTTGGCCCCTTTGTCAATGATAAGGTGACTCGGTGTGTTTGTAGTTGTGTCTGCTCATCTAATCTGTTCCACTGATCCTCAGGTCTGTTCTTTTGCCAGTACCATGCTGATTTTATCACAGTAGTTTTGTAGTATAATTTCAAGTCAGGGATTATGATGCCTCCTGCCTTGCCTTTGTTGCCCACGATTGCCTTTACTATTCTAGTTCTCTTCTGGTTCCAAATGGATTTTGGGAATAGTTTCTCTAGTTCTGTTAATGGTATTTTCTTTGTTAATGGTATTTTGATTGGGATTGCATTAAATCTGTTTACAATTTTTGTGGGTATGGCCATTTTGACTATGTTGGTTCTTCCTATCCATGAGAAAGGAATATCTTTTCATTTTCTGATAATCTTCTTTAACCTTCTTTTTCAGAGTACTGTAATGTTCAGTATATAGATTCTTTACTTCCTTTGTTAGATTGATCCCTAAGTATTTCATTATTTTTGGTGCTATTGTGAAGGGTGTGGTTTCCCTAATTTCTCTCCCAGTGAGTTTGTTGTTTTTTATAGAAATGCTATTGATTTTTGAGTGTTTTGTGAACTGGTATATGATCTATTTTAGAGAATGTCCCATGTGCAGCTGAAAAGAATGTTTATTCTGATGTTCTTGTGTGGAACACTTTGTAAACATCTATGAAGTCCATTTGTTCACAGATTTTGTTTAGTTCTGATATTTTTTTTAGAGAAAAAGAATATTTGCATGTATTTTAAAGAGAAAAACTCAATAACAAAATAACAACAAAAAAGATAAAAACAATAAAAATGATACACGATTTCAAAACAAGATGATAGGAATTAACAAAGGTTGTTATATTACATATTGTTATCTTCATCAAAGTTGCTCAGCTTATCAGATATAAGAATGCAAGATTGATCAAATAATTAGAGAATAAAAAGTAATAAAAAATTAGAAATGATACAGAGCTTCACTAAACAAAATGGTAGGAATTCTTCAAATTAGTTGTTCAGATTACCAGATATAAGCTTGCAAAATTGGTCAAGAAAAAAAATTAAGCATTAACTGTTCCTTTCAATAAACCAATAGATGTCAGCAGTACAATTATCCCAGCTATCCTTGTATTTACATATATAATTTTCCCCTTCTTTCTTTCCTCCTTTCCCTCATCCCAGTTGTTCCTTCCCTTTGAGCAGTTTGTTTCCCTTTCAGAATATCTATTATACCTTTTGGATTTTATTTACTCTTTCAGATTCTCACACTAGGGAAACAATATGATGTTTACACATGTGGGTCTGATTTATTTCACTTATGAGTATGGTCTATAGTTGAATCCATTTACCTATAAAAACACTCAGGTTTATCTTTTTTAATAGTTGAGTGATACTCCATTGTATAAAAATATCACAGTTCTGATATTTCTTTACTGATTGTTCTGTCTAGTTGATCTGTTTCTTTGTGACAAGGGGGTATTAAGGTCCCCTGTTACAATTGTGTTATTGCTTAATTAATTTTTCATGTCTGCTAATATTTGTCTTATATAGTTAGGTGTTCCTGTATTTGGTGCACACACGTTTAGGATTGTTATCTCTTCCTCCTGAAGCTTTCCCCTAACAGTACGTAGTGAGCTTATTTATTCTTTTAGTCATCCTTCATTTGAAGTTGATACTGTCTGCAAACAATAGCTACCTCTGCTTTTTTTCTGGGGTTGGAATATTGTTTTCCATTCCTTCAGTTTCAGTCTGTGAATTTCTTTTTGAGTTAGATATGTTTCTTATATACAGCATATAGTTGGATCTTCTTTTTTGATCCATTATTCCAGTTTGTTTCTTCTGATTGGTGAATTAAGGCCATTTACATAGATGGTTATAACTGATATGTATTGGCTTATCTTTGTCATGTTATTTTCCTGTGCTGTTGGTTCCCTGCTTTTCCTCTCTGTTTAATTTCTTGGCCTGCCTGGTGGTATGTTGACTTGGGGCTTCTTTTACAAGGGGAACAATATATAATAGATGACACATATTTCTATGATCATTTATAATAGTCACCCAAAGAATGATATACAAGAGAGTGCAGGAAATCTGTCCACACACTAAAACCAAGGAATCCAATTGAGGGCCTGGATCCCACAGAAATGTCCTACATGATTCCTGCTGAAGACCTACAGTTCATAACAATGCCTCCCGTGAATCTAACTGGAGGCCCAGAGCCCATAACAATATCTCATGCAGGTCTGTTTCATGGATCTGTGCTGGGAAGGCCCAAAGGTCAGTGGTGGAATCTAGGAAGTCTGTGCTAGCGGGATGAGGGATCTGTGCTAGCAAGCTGAGGGATCTACACTGGAGCCAGGGAGCAACGCTCAGAAGAACCAGAGCTCCCCTGAAATGTACCACAGCCATTCTCAGTGCCAATGAGGTCCTGAGCTCTTTGGAGGATGAAAACAGCCAAGTTCATCAGGAAAACCAACATGGTGAGCTCCTTCCAAACAACCAACATCTCCTTACAGCTTCTACCAACTCCAGCAGTCTTTCTCTGCTCCCAACAGCCTCTTTGTTCCAAAAAGCCTTTTTCTCCTCCAGTTCTGCCTCTTGTGCTGCTGGCAACAATCCCCAGGTGGGCCTCCCACACCCAGAACCACGCTTACTCAGTTCAACTGGGGATTATAAGTTGACCACCAGTTATCAATCCACTATAGGTGGTTTCTTTCTGTTGTTATTCTTGGAATTGTCATTTTTATCTCTATCTAGAATATCTTTTAGTACTCTTTGTATCATTGGTGTGGTGGTCATGAATTTCTTTAGTTGTTCTTTGTCATGGAAGTATCTTCCCCATTAATTTTGAAAGATTAAAAAAAAAAGAAGGATAATATTAGAGTATATCAATCTGGGTGGAAGTTGTTTTCTTTCAGTGCCTGAAATACTGCACTCCAAGCTCTTCTTGAGCATTTATATTGAGAAGTCTGCTGTGATTCTGATGAACTTTCCTTTATAGGTGATCTGTTTGTTTTCTGTAACAGCTTTTAATGTTCTGGTGCTTTATTTTTGGAATCTTGATTATTATATGTATTGATGTGGGTTTATTTTGGTCATGGCTGTTTGGGGTTCTGTATGCTTCACTTACTTATATGTCAAATTCTTTATCCATGCTTGGGAAGTTTTCTGCCATTATTTATGTGAAGAGTTTTTTTTTTTTTTTAAATAGCATTTATGCTGTCTCCAGCTTTCTCATTGACCCCAGTCAATCTTACATGATTTTTCTTTGCTTCATCTTGTAGCTGTTGGATTGATTTTTGATGGTGTCTTGTTATTTTTCTTTTCATGGCCACTAGCTGCAATTCTGTCTTCAAGATCTAATATTCTATTGCTTGTTCAACCTGTTGCATGTATTTTCAGTGCAGGTTTTAATCTCTTGGATTTCTGTTTGGATCCTTTTTCATGGATTCCATTTCTTTCCTATGTTGGGCATTTTTTGTTTCCATCCTTTTTCTAAGCTCATCTATTCTTTTATCCATATCGACTCTAATATCTTCGATTTTAAGCATCATTTCTTTTTGTACCTGAGAGATTACTTACTCTGTAGCCTTTTCTACTTGTTTTTTCACTTCTGTTACTATCATTTCAGAAAATTCCAGTGGTTCACTTCTAATTTTGTCTATCTTATTGTGGCTTGTCCTGGGTGGGCTGGCGGTCTGGTGTTGCATTTTGCTTCTGTGTCTTGTCACTTTCTATTTTTTTATTTTATTTTGTTTTCTATGTTGATACTTGCCAGTTTCTTATGGTAGATAGGCTTATCACTAGTATTGAGGCTTCCCTAGGAGATGTCTGTCCTTTAGGGATGTCCTCTAGATGTGGGTGGGTCTTTATGGTCATGACAAGAACCAACCTTCCCAATTTGTAAAGGATGCAAAGAAGTTACTATTTGACTCAGCACCCAGTCCTTTGGCACTGGACTGTGGTGATGATTATGACCCCGTACAATCATAGTGTTATCATACAAGGGAAAAAAACTGATTATAACATGTGCGACATCCTGGCTAAAGTAGTATGGTTAGTAATACAATAGATTGAAGTACAGCTTAACTACTAACAAATTATGATAATCATTAATCTGCTACCTTCAACAACAGGAGCAAATTCTAAAGTTACATAAGAAAATCAAACGTATACCATGTACTTGTATGCAGTAATTTTCCCCCTAGTGGAGTGATTTTACCGTACTGTGAGGGGTGAGGGGGTTAATATGGATAGGGGACAGGATAAAGTGATGAGTGAGGTCAAATATAGTAGCATCAAGGCTGGAGGTCAGAGGATGATCACCCGAGTTTTGGGATGCTAGAGGACACAGAATGAAATCAAATGTGAAGGAGTAATCAGAAAGGGAAGAGACTCACTTGAAAGTTTAAACTCAAGAGGTAGTTGAGGAAAGAAAGAGGATCAGTAGAAGAAAATAAAACAGAAAGGTAAGAAATCTAAAAAGCGAAGAGAGAAGAATGAGAAGGAAAAGAAGGGGGGAAGGAGACTAAAAAAAAAAAAGAGAAAACAAGAACACATCCCACAAAAACAAAAATAACCACAAAATACTAAACAAAGCATGACAAAATCCAGCCAGGCAGAAAAGGATGGCTAACCAGACAAACGAGGGAGAACCAGAGTAGTAGAACACCTCTGGTGTTTACAGTTCTGTGATAGTGTCCAAGTCAGATCCCAGAAATGTGCTGTGTACTCCAGCCAAGCTTGCCATGGGAATTCTGCTGCATATGGAGCTGATCTTGGCCTCTGGATGTGGGGCTGCGACTAGTCTTCTGTTGTTGGGGTTCTCCAGAGCCCACTGACGGCTCCTTGCTGCTGTTTCTGACACTTGCAGTCGCTAATCTTGCTGATTACTCTGCCCGCCAAAGGCATGCGTGTGCCCCCACACAGTGGGCAGCCTGAGCTGGGTGTCACTGTGGCTACTGTCTCCGCCTGCCAAATGCATGTGTGCACCCACCAGCCCCTCTCTCTCTTGTCCCACATATTAACCCAAGCTTTGGGCATCTGCTTCTGCTTTCTCTGCCATGTCAGTTTGTGAGTCACTCTGTTTGCTAGTTGGAGAGCAGAGTCTAAACAGATGACAGAAGACCGTTTGTGTGTATTGGTCAGGACTCTTCAGTTGCAATTGATGAGAGCTCTCTTCATTTAAATAAAAATGAAAGAAACTCTTTCTTTTCACCAAACTGTAGATACCATCAATGTTAAGATGCATTATGGGTGGTGGGGATATAGCTCAGCAGCACAAGTGCCTGCCTGGCAAGCACAAGGACCTGAGTTCAATTCCCAGTAGCCCCCCCCAAAAAAAGATGCATTGTGATATTACTATGATGCTTAGGAAATAATCTACCTAAACCATACTTGGTATGTTATCATCTTTAAGATGTTATTTTATTCTTATAGAAAGGGCTTCAAACACAAAGAAATGGCTGGGAGGATGAAAATGCTGTGTCCTGCTTGGAACATTATGCACTGTGCACATGTGTCCACGTTACCAGACTGTGCCCATAAATAGGCAGTTGCACCAGTTACAGAAGACAGGTTTTAGAGATTCCATCCTCTTGTGCATAGAAACACGAGTGGAATAGGCTGGTCAGGGCATTTCTCATTGTCTGGATCTCAGTGACTCAGACAGGAGGTCTGCGTTTTGCATCGTGTTCACCTCTGTGCTCTGGGGACTGATACTGTCTCCCAAAAGAACACCTCTCTGACATCTTCAGCCTTCCCCTTCTCCCTGTGGCTGGGGTTGGTCTTGAGATGTGACTGATCAGCCCAGGATTAAAGAGAAGAAGTGATTCTCCAAAGAAAGGGGAGGGCATGGGATGAAGTGGTCCATCTATGCTCCAGGAGTTGCCTCCAGGCTCTGCCAGTCTGACGTTGGGCCTTCCTCAGTCTTACCAAAAGGTGTTAGGAGAAGAATGTCAGACCACACCCAAACCTTATTTTCCTTCTCTGTTGTGCCTTCTGTGGTTTGTTGGCTGTCATTTCCGGGGGTTGTGTTTGTCCAGCCAGGCCACTGAGAATAACAATTAAGTTGACCACGTTTTAGTGATCAGTGTTCCCCTTAAGCCAGTCTGTGTAGGTGTGACCATGGTGGCATTTGCCCAGTAATGACTGTAACACACTGTAAATTCCAAAGGTGTTAACCTGGGGAAGTGTCCACACTAAAAGTGGCAGAACTGGGGCTACTGGCTTATGAAACTGAGGAGGCCTGTCTGGGGCTGATGTCCAGCGCAGGCTCCTTCCTTTCCCTCCTGGCCTCTGTTCCCCGCCGTCGCTCAGGTCTCTTTACCTCTCTTCTCCCTTTGCAGTTGATCCGCCTCTGTGGGTCAGCTAAGGTTGCTTCTGGTGACTTCCTGTCCCTCAGGAAGCTAGCTCTTCAGCCAGCTCCTCCTCTGTGTGACCTCACCTGGGTTCTGTGCCCACTTCTGTGACCAAACACTGCTGCTGGAGCAACGGGGTGCTGGATCACAGCTGACTGGAACCTGTGGCCAAGCTTGTATTTGGAATGTGGGTGACGGCTCCACTGGGTCATAGGATAGAGGAGAAATGGCTCCCCAAAGAAGGAGGAGATGGGACTCCCCAAAGAAAGAGGAGTAGACAAGATGAAAATCCATGTGCACCCAGAGAATGAAGCACTCAGCCGCACCCAGGCACATGGCAACTACTTAATAAACAGTGGCCACCATTATTACTTTAGCTTGGTAAATGGATTCTAGTATTAACAGTTCCTTATTTATTAGTTAATTACTTACTCCCTGAGCTGATTTTGTATAGAAGATCAAGCTGTATTGAATCAAATGTTAAGATTTTGTAAACAGTCCAGTCATTGAAAGTTTATGTAAGGGCTGGGGATGTAGCTCAGTGGCACAGCGCCTGCCTGGCAAGTGCAAGGTCCTGAGTTCGATCCCCAGTACTGCAGAAAAAAAAAAAAGAAGAAGAAGAAGAAAGAAAGAAAGAAGAAAAGTTTACATAATAAATCTTGCCCATAGCTTAAGGTCACATTTCATATTTCCTCTTGAGTACTTCAGTTCCATCTGAAGATTCCTTTGAGGCAATTCAAGAGCAATTTGAGAGTTAGTTATTTCTCTCCAGATTACAAGATCCTTGAGGGCACTTTCTCTTGTCTAGTGCAGTAGAACAGCATGCCTTTGTATTTCCTATGATGCTTAGGGTAGGCCCATTTGCCAAAATGATTACATGAGAGCTAAATTATTTTTTAACCTGTGTGGGTCAGCTTTCTGTTACTATAATGAAATTCCTGTGTTAGTAAAAAAGAGAAAAGGTTAACTTTGGCTCTTAGTTCTGGAGGTTCCAGTCCATGGTCAGGCAGCACATCATGGCAGGGAGAAGCAGGAAGCTCACCTCACGGTGCTGGGAAGCAGAGAGAGGGAGTGGAAGAGCCTGTGTAGCAGTATCCACTCTAAGGGCACAGCCCCATTGTTATGGTTGATACATTGTGTCAACTTGGGGAATCTGGAGGTTTAACTGAGTGATTCCGGAGGAAGCCAGGGTGCTTGCTTTGTACACATTCTGAGCCTGTGGAAAAGGAGGGCATGGAGATTGTGTGAAAGCCACACACACCCTGGGTGAGGGCAGCCTGTTTACAATGTAAAGGAGAAAAAGAGGCTGCTTGAAGCCATTCCTCCCTTTTGCTGGTTGTTTTTGCTGTGCTCTGCTGCTGTGAACATTCGCCCTCTGCCATGTGCCACTCTGCCTCCGAACCAGCCAAGTAAGGACTGAAACCTCCACAAACTGTAAGCTAAATAAACCTTTCCTTCCTTGATTTTGGGTGTTGGGTATTTTGTCTCAGCAATGAAAGAAAAGTAACTAAGACACCCATGTTATCAGAAGACTTCCAATTGGACCTCATCTCTAAAGGCTCTGCTACGTCCCAAGAGCACCCAACTGAGGACCCTTGGGGGCAAACAGGCCTCTGGGGAATGTTTAAATCCAAAACTATTGTGTCCTTGAGATGATTGCACTTGATTGTGCTAAATTCTGGACCTGCTTACTGTGTGTTTTTCAGGTTCCATATTTAAAACTCGGTGTACTTCTTGTGGATCTGTGGTTAAGAATTACAAGAACCCAATTTGTCCGGCTTTATCAGGAAAAGGGTAATTATACTGCACTACAAAATAAACGCATGTTGTTTTCTTCTTTAAGTTGAACAGACATGTAAGAAATGGTACATTTATTGAAGATCCCCAGGGATATTTATGAGAAATAAGCGTAGAAATGTCAAACTGTATATGATCCTCCCAGCTATTGACTTAAATATATGTACTGTACATATTGCATGTTTAGGTATCGGTATATTAGTTGAAATACCAAAAGAAAAATTTTAAAAAGTTAGTAGTGTCAGAAGTGGAGAGGTTATAGACAATTTGTATTTCTTCCTTATGTCATTCTGAACTTTTCAACATTTCTATGATGAAGATGTATTATTATTATAATTCACACAAAGAATAGATTCAAACTATGGGGAGAAGATCTATTGGACCACTTTGGAACTGTATAAATTATATAGGTGGTGTATGAGTATCAGGCCATCTCAGAAGGTTCAAATGGTGCTGGAGTGTGGAGTCATCGTGAGATCTCCTTAGTGCACCTGATCATGCCAATCCCACCTGCCAGAGTCCTCTCTTAGAGTAAAACCACTGGTCATTACTTGGACTCTATCCTGCTAGTACCCTTCAAAGTTAGCACTCGCAAGTTAGGAGTTCCTACAATGTGCTGTCAGTGTTGTGGGTTCTGCTGTTTCTTCATTCTTTGATTATATCAATGACATTTTTGTTCTTCTCTGATATTATTTACTTCAGTGCCCCCGAACCTGAAGCTGAAGATACCAAAATCCCACTTGAAGAACTTCCAAGGTGGGTAAAAAAACTTTGTATTTGGTGTTCTGGATTGCAAAAAAGGAGAATTGGGATTCAAACTGTAAACTTTTATCAGTGAGATATTCTTAAATGCATAAATGGACAAATGCACAGATCAGCCCCGACCAAGGAGGCCGAGTGAGAAGAAAAAGATGAACCAAATGAATGTCTTTTGACCCCCTCATCCTTTATTTCCCTCCCCTTAGAAAAGACTAGTCTCACTATGTTGGCTAGGCTGGTCATGAACTCCCAGGCTCAAATGATCCTCCTGCCTCAGCCTCCCAGGTAGGTGGAACTACTAGTACACCCCACAACACCCAGCTTCAGTCATATTTTGTTTTGTGTTCTGGCAGATAATTTGAGATCTGGAAAGTTCCTGGAGCTGTTATGTGACTGGGTTTTTCAGTGCACAGATAGCACAGAAGCTGGCTTCTTGCAATTAGTTGGGAAATGTTAACTCTTTGTTTCCTCTTCTTTCTCCTTTTTTTCCTTCTCCAGGGAAACAGTAAGGGACCAAACAGAAGTTTTGTAGATTTTTTTAAAAAAACCTAGAAAGACTTTTATGTTAGGTTTTTAAAACTAGATATTGAAACAGAGCTTCTGAACTAGGTATGTTGGCTCATGACTGTAATTCCAGTACTCAGGAGGCTGAAGCAGGAGGATTGCCATGAGTTCAAGGCCAGACTGAGCTACATAGTTCAAGATGGTGTCTCAATAAACCAAAGGAAAAAGAAGGAAGGAAGGAAAGCAAAGAAGGAAGGAAGAGAAAAAGAAAGAAAGAAAGGAAGGAAGGAAGAAAGAAGGAACTTTAAAAAGGATTTCATATAGTAGCATAGTCTGTGAGGCATAGTTACGTATTACTTACAAAAAACGATGTCATGTGTTCAAATAAGGGAGCATTAGACTAAAGAAAGTTAACACGTTTGCTTTACTGTAGGACTTCTCAGAGTAGTTAGCAGTCTGGGCAGCTTTCCCCTTGCTGGGGCACACCACCTGACACCCACAGTTTAGGGGAGGGCTCTGTTTTACCTCACAGTACCAGAGGGTTCAGTCCACGGCCAGCTGTTGCCATGAGCGGAGCATCGTGGCAGAAAAGTACGCGAGAGCAAAGCCGTGCACTCTGGGTGGCCAGGAAGGAAAGCACAGGGGGCAAGTCCAGCTCTAGGTCTGCCTCCCCAAAAGAACCCCAGTGACGCACGTGCACCTGGACCCCACGTCCACCCCGACCCCACCTCCAAATAGCGCCTTTAGCCGTAACCTCATCTGCTGATGAGTCCACTGTTCCCACCAGCCAGTCAACCTCTCCAGAGGCTCTTAACATCATTAAATTGACAAGTGAGATTAACTGGCATAGCCAGGCATGGTAGCACGTACCTGTGTCCCTGGAATTATGGGAGGCTGAGGCAGAAAGATCCCAGGTTCAAGCCCAGTCTCGGCAACTTAGAAAATCAGCAAGACTCTGTCTCAAAAAATAAAAATAAATCACTGAAAACTCTGGGGATGTGGCACAGTGCAAAGGCCCTGGGTTCAATCTCTAGTACCACACACACACACACACACACAAAGTAAAATAACAATAATAACAACAACCCTGGCACAACCCTAAAGTATATTATTGCTTTCTGAAAAGTGGGTTAGAATGTGTTCATATTTCTCTGTATTATTTTAACCACAGAACACACTTTTTTTCTTACAAGGGTTTTATTGCTAAATTCTGAAGTTTCAGTCTGAGAGAACAGGGAGCTCGGGGGCTTTCCTGAGTGGGAAGTGATGATGAAAGTGGCCTTTGCGGGAGATACGTTTAGAAAGTACAGAAAGAAAGTGACCGAGAGGTAGGGAAGATGGATTTTTAGTCGCAGGCCCTAAGGAACTCGCTGTGGGCAGGTCTCCAGAAAAGCGCTTCTGAGACGAAGGGGAGGCGGTCGCTGAGGCGAGGACGGAGGGTGCAGGTTTCAGAGGCGAACCTGAGGCCAAGGCGACGCCAGTGCGGAGCGCAGCAGCGCCGAGGGTGATGAGGTGGCTGGGAAGGCCTCGCTCGTTAGGACTCTGCAGAAACTGTGCCAGCACCCCTCGGGGGCAGGGGCGGGACAGCCATGTGCAGGACACGGCGGGACGGGCAGACTCAGCGCTAGCGCCAGGGCCGTTCCCGGGGCTGGCGGGGCGGGGCCGCAGGATCAGAGGTGCCCATCCAGCGGCGTGGAGGGCCCCTATCCTTCCTCTGGGCCTCCTGCGAACTGGCCCCACTGGGTGGTGTAACAATCCCGTCCTGCAGGTGCGAAATGGCGGGGTGCAGGGGCCTGGTGCGGCCCCACGTGGTGTGGTTTGGAGAAAACCTGGATCCTGCCGTTCTGGAGGAGGCTTCCAGAGAGCTGGCGCTCTGTGACTTATGTCTGGTGGTAGGTGCCAGCGCTCCGCAGTGCCCAGGACTTTGCTGAATGCCGGCCACCGGGGGGGTGCAGCTTGTCATCGGTGCCCCTGTTGCCCCTCCTTCCTCCTCGTCTCTCTCTGCTCTGCTGCCTCTCCCGCTCCTCGCCCTTCCTCCTTCCGCCCTTTGTGTGTGGAGAGGTATTCTGGCACCCCGCAGTAAAACTAAGAAACTGAGAAAAGTTGCTCTTAGGATATGAAACCATGCAGGACCATTTCTTGAGCATCTTAAAACCTCACCCATCCCCCAAAAAGCATGTTAATGGTTCAGATTTTAAACATAGTACATGCTCATTATTAAATTTCATTGATGAATTCAAAAATTGCAAGTCATCAAAAGTAAATTAGAAACCATAATGCTACCACCTAGCAATAGTCATAAAGCATTCATAATTCTACCATCTAGAAATAGGCACACTTACCATTTTAGGTTTTTCTCCAAGTAGTGGGGAGCAAACTGTATCCTTTGGGTTGTCTGGTCCACACCCTGTGTTTTGTTTGTTTGTTTAGATAAGGTCTCAGTGTGTAGCCCAGGCTGGCATGGAATTCTGAACGATCCTCTTGCCTCAGCCTACCCAGTGTTGGGATTATAGACCTGTGCCACCATACCCAGTTGCACCCTGTTTGCATGAATAAAGTTTTATTGAAACACTGCCACGGCCATTGTGTTGCACATTGCCTGTGGCTGCCATCACCTATAGCAGCAGAGTGGAGTCCTGGTGACAGAGGTCAGAGGATCTACATCACCTAAAAAATTCACTATAAAGCCCGTTTCAATAGAAGTTTGGCCACCTCTGATGTAGACCTCTTCCTATGTAAATGCACACACACTGATTATAATTAAAAGCAAATTCTAGATGTGTGTTTTATCCTGTAACTACCTTATTCATAAAGCAATTCACTCAGTATATTCCATGTAAATACAGCCAATCTACATCATTTTTAATTGCCAGCATGATGTCTCTATTATCTGGTTATAAAATGATATATTTAACCAATTCTCTATTGCTAGACATCTGGACTATTTCAGCTTTTGGAATTTTAAATAATGCTGTGATAAATATCTGGAGATACTAGCATGCTCTTCAAATTATTTCCTTCAAATACATATTCCAGAAGTGTCTTTAAAAGCAGAGGTACTTCTGGGTGTGATGGCTTATGCCTGTGATTGTTGTACTTGGGAGGCTGAGGCAGGAGGATCACTGTGAGCTCAAAGCCAGGCTGGGCTACACTGTGAGTTCAAGACCAGCCTGGACGACATACACTGTGAGACCCTGTCTCAAAAAAAAAAAAAAAAAAAAAAAGGAGAAATACTTCCGTGTTCTTATCCATTTGGCCAATATTTTATTGTTTGCACCCCAATGTTGAGTATCATACTAGTGTTCAGGATGAGTTGTTAAGTGGAAAAAGCTGGTTTACAAAACATTCTGGTCTTTACATTCCTGTAAAAGTTGTTTATAAGTACATTTATAAGAAAATAACCTGAAAGGAGATACACACACACACACACAAATAGTGGTTATTGTGGGGTGGTAGCGTTGTGAATAACACACACGTTTTTCTTTGTATTTCCTAACTAAAAAAAAGAAAGAACTTGGATCATTTGTGTAACTTCAAAGAGGAGAAACAAAAACAGAACTTCCCCTCGAACGGCGGCTGGGTCACCTCTTTCCCGCTGTCTCCCTGCATGACCCTCCGCGTCAGACGCTCTGCTCAGTGTCCAGCGCCAGCCCGGAGCTCCCTCCCTCCTGCCCTCCCTTCCACCTGTCCCCAGGACGCTGTCTGTTAGCGCGTCCAGCTCAGCTTTCCTCACATCTGCAACCACAGACCGCCTGAGTTTGCAAAGATTTTCCTCGAGAAGTGTTTCTGCTCCCCACAGAGCAGTTACTGTGCATCTCCGTGTGTTTGCCTTGTAGGTGGGGACTTCCTCTGTGGTCTACCCAGCCGCGATGTTTGCCCCCGAGGTAGCGGCCAGGGGCGTGCCAGTGGCCGAATTTAACACAGAGACCACCCCAGCCACCAACAGATTCAGGTACAGGGACAGCCACGGCGAAGAGGGGAGGCGAGGGCGGGCTTGAGCATGTCCTCCGCAGTCCGTCACCTTTATGGAGGACCAAAGCAGCCTAGAATGACTGCGTCTTTCTACATAGGAGGTGCCATAGGGCTTGTGTGTTTCCATATTCTAAAAGCTCTTTGATTCTCGAGGCTTTACTTGTAGTTGTATCTTTAATAAGAACGTTTGTATTCTTGATCACCGTGGGATACTGATCCTGGCTCCCAAATTCGTGTGCAAAGTGTAGCTCGATCTAGAGCATGTTTTTAGGTCTCACTCCAGGTTCCATTCTCTGTCTTCGCCTTTGTTTTGCTATTTTTCCTCATCCGCACTTTCTTGCCTTCACTTTTAATTCTGGCCAGTTTGCTTAATTTCTTTCTAGAATAAGGTAGAATATAAATAAGTCGTAAATAGAAAAAACACACAAGACCAATGAAGCTTCGTGTCATTCTGTTGGTGGCTTTCCACCTTGAACATACTGACACCTGTGGGCCATCTCAGGAGGCTTTGATGACACTCGCCCGAGCACCAGGGTGTTTCTAAGCTTCCTTGGTGCTTCTGCTGCGTGACCAGGACGAGAACGGCTGCTCCAGGTCTCCCTGGGACTGAAACCCATGCCACGGACACTGCAGCAGGAGCCTCTTTGGGTGAGACTCCTGGCCGTGGTCCTCGTCTTCGCTACGTGTCCATTTAATCAGCCACAGCCTGTATTCTTGGCCCACGTTCTTCATTTGTGTGTAAGTCGTCAGAACTAAGACTTGTTTACAAAAGGTTCTCTTGTACAAAGCTTATACTCTAAAAACTATAGAGCATTGTTTAAATAAATAAAAACCCAATTAAATGCAAATATATCCAATGTGTGTGGGTTGGACCAACTTAATTTTTTTTTTTTGTCTTTTTGAGACAGGGTCTCACTATGCAGTTCAAGCCAGCCTTGAGCTCACTTTGTAGCCTAGGCTGGTCCCGAACTCTCAATGATCCTCCTGCCTCAGCCTCCTGAGTGCTGGGATTATAGGTGTGTGCCACCACACCTGGTCTAACTTAATATTTTTAAGATGGTAGTCACCCCTAAACTGATCTATAGGTTCAGTCCAGTCTCTATCAAGATCACAGCTGCTGTTTTTGCAGAAACTGAAAAAGTGGTCCTAAAATTCATATGAAAATTCAAGGAAACCAGAATAGCCAAAGCCAAAAGAAGAAATTTAGAGAACTCACACTTTCCGATTTCAAAACTTACTCCAGAGTTGCATTAGTTGAGACAATGTTATACTGGCATATGGACAGATATATGCAATTAGTGCAATAGAACTGAGAGTCCGGTAATATACCCTCTCATATGTAGTCAACTGATTTTTGAAAAGATGATCAAGACAGTTCAGTTTTGTGATGTGGGGTAGACTTTTCAACAATGGTGCTGGATATCTACGTGCAAAAGAAGGAAGCCCTTCATTACAATATTCTCAAAACATTTACTCAAAGTGGGTCACAGATCTAAATGTAAGAATCAAAACTATGAAATTCTTAAAAGAGAATATAGGAGTAAATCTTTGTGACCTTAGATTAATTTTTTAAAATTTCAGATATAACACAAATGCACAAGAAAACTGGGTAAGTTGAACTTTATCAAAATTAAGACAGATTCTATCCATAAGATGAAAAAACAACCCACAGAATTAGAGAAAAGATTTGTAAGTCTAATATGTGATAATATATAAACAGCTCTTCCAATTCAAAAGACAATGTGCAGGCCGGGGATGAAGCTCAGTGGCCCAGTGCCTGCCTGGCAAGAATGAGGCTCTGAGTTCTGTTTCTGATAACAAAAAAACAAATAAACAAAAAGGCAATGTGCTTGGGTCAAGAGATTTGAAAAGACATTTCTCTAAATATATACACATGGCCAATATATATTAAAATGTCACTCAACATTGAAAGAAATTCAAATTAAAACCACAATGAGGTACTATTTCATAACCAGAATGATTATAATTTTAAAAAGAAGATACTAATTGTTGGTGAAGACAGTGTAACCCTCATACAGTGCTAGTGGGAATGTATAATGCTGCAGCCACTTTTGAAGAGTCGGACATGTAACTAAAGTGTCATGATACAACCCAATAATCCTACCCTTTGGTATCTCTTCCTAGAAACGAAAACATTTGTCTGCCCAATAAATCATACATGAATGTTCATACAAGCATTCATGGAAAAAATGGGAACAACTAAATATCCATCAACTGATGAATAGATAAATAAAATTTTTTTTAATTTTTTAAAAAAATAAAAGTACAAAAACATATTAACAAACAGACACCAATTAGCAAAAAAACAGTACAATCACAACTGATCTATAGGCAAGGTGACATGGTCTCAACAGTGGTTATTGCTTTATCCATTGATATCTTCGAAGTGTAAATATATGAACCCATATACAGACATGCAAAATTGGTCAGACCATTAATCCTCTCAACAACATAAAAACACAAAAACCAAACATCCAAAGACAGAAAACAAAACAGGCAAAAAAACAAAACAAAACAAAACAAAACACCAATAGTTGCTGCTTTGCATATTGATATCTTTGAAGTGTGTGTTCAGGATAATACATACAGACATACAATATTGATCAAATAACCCGTCAACAATTATTCCTTAGCATTAAGTGATATAATACAATAGTAGAACCATGTTAGCCCTCCTGCATATATGTATATTCATATATACATACATACATTTCTGTCTCTTTCTTTTCTCCTTTCCCTCGTCCCATCTGTTCTTTGTTTTTGAACAGATTTCCTTCATGTCTCTTAGTTTATATTCCCACGCTCGGGTTCTTACACC
>PVLD010023969.1:0-26371 GCA_004027595.1 Dinomys branickii | reverse complement strand
TTTATTTGCATTTCTCGAATGACTAAGGATGTGGAACATTTTCTCATATATTTATTTGCCATTTGTATTTCTTTATCTGAGAAGTGTGTATTCATCTCAGCTGCCCATTTCTGGATTGGGTCTTTGAATTTGGACAGGTACATGTTTTTTAATTCTTTGTATGTTCTAGATAGCAGTCCTTTGTCTGAGGGACAGCCAGGTAGGATTTTTTGCCAATTTGTGGGTTTTCTTTTTACTTTGCTGGTGATTTCTTTACTCACTGGAAAAAAGAAGACCTGTTTAATAAATGGTGCTGGAAAAACTGGCTTGCCTCTTGCCGAAAACTGAAAATAGACCCCAGTCTATCACCATGCACCAAACTCAGGTCAAAATGGATCAAAGACCACAACATTAAAACAGAAACTCTAAATCTATTGGAAGAGAAAGTAGGTAAAAATCTTGAAGAGATAGGAGTAGGCAGAGAGTTCATGAACAAAAATGAAACTGCAAGGGAAACACTTCAAAGAATCAATAAATGGTACCTCATCCTACTGAAAAGTTTTTGTACATATGGGCCACTTTCAAGATTCAGCTACTATGAATTGTGCTGCTATAAACAGGGACATACATTATCAGTATAATATGACATCTTTCACTTTTTTGGAAGGTACTTAGAGAATAGTTGCGTCAAATAGAATTTCTATTTTTAGTTTTTGAAGAATCTCTATACTGAAGGTCATATTATAAAAATTTCAGTGAAGACATTTTCCAAAAAGTATAGCTAACTGTGATTTAATTTTATACCACTTATCAAACTTTTATGTACTAAAATTTAAAATCATTAATGAAAAATGAAAGCAATTTTCTGACCCTGACACCCTTATTTGTTCCATTTATTATTTCTTCAGGGAAGGTCCACTGGTAAGTATTCTTGGGTAAGCAAAATCTGTCCCTGTACTGGACAGTATCCTAACCAAGGCTGCCATTTGGTTAATATGTAAAATGTTCAGGGTGATACCTGTGTTGTCTTGGAGAAGGGCCCTAGAGAGGTAGGCAGACTACCTGGTTAGGTATCTCTAGAACTTTGAACTCCACATCTATAAAATGGGGCTAATTCTTTGTAGAATGATTGTGGATATTTGTTTTATGAAAGGGGAGAAAATATTTAATCCGTTTGACAAAATGAATGCTAACAAATACATAAGGAGACACTTTCAGAGTGTAATGAAGTGGTTTGAGGTCTTCTAGGTTTTGGGTGAAACAGGTTAGAGAGGAGATGGATTGAAGATAAAAACGAGTCTCCTAATTTTTCAAAGGACTTTGGAAAGCTATTCCCCCTCTTCCTTATTTGACTTGTAAGTTTTACTTGTTCAAACTTTTTTTACTAGAGCATGGACCTTTGCTTTTCTCTGATTTACTCTAATAGATAAGAAAATTGGTCAAAATATAATGGTGTTGACCATTTCTCCTATTTTTCTTCCTTGCAGATTACTCCTCTGCTGTTCAGAAGTTTTCCCAGACCTTACAATCATTTCAGTTTAATTTCATCGGAGACACCCTGACTGATGATGAGATTAACATTGGTAAGTCTCAACTCCATATGGCCTTGTTCCTCTCCACATAGTGCTGAGGCTGTTGAGGCCCCTCACTTTGTCAGTGCAGAGCACTGGACGTCTTCACCCCTGTGGCATAGAGCTAACCCCTTTAGGAAAGATAAGGAAACCTTCCTTGCCAGTGCCATTTCTACCTCACACAAAGGCAATTAAGACATCTTGTAAACCCTCACTGAGAGCTTTGACTCAGTCTGGAGGGAGAACTTTTCTTTAAACCATCTAGTACGTGAACACACATATTTTTGTAAAGGACAAAGAGTAATTTGTTTATTTTCCAAAGTGATTAAGCATAAGATTTCCCTGTAAAGTTTAAAATTAGCATTTATTTCAGTATAACTCTTTAGCCAACAGGAGTTTTGGAATCTCTCTTGGGACCTGGATTTAACAAAATGATTATTAGTAGCTGCATGATGTTTGGACAATATATTTATCCTCTTTAAGTCTCCATATTGTCTTCTGTAAAATGGGGCTACTATCTTTATCTCCCTCTTTTAAGGATATTACAAACAGCAGATTAGTTGAAGAAAAAGGCACTCTGTGTTTGCTTTAGTTGTTATGAAGTTAAACTCTGTGTTTGTTTTAGTTGTTACAAAGTTAAGCAAAGGTCAGCAAACTATAGCCATTTAGCCAAATGTAGCTCACCACCTGTTTTTGTACATAAAGTTTTATTGCAACACTTATTCATATAAGTATCGTTTATGGATATTTCCCACAGTACAAGAGCAGCATTATGTAGTAGTAATGGTGACTAGTTTGTCCTCAAAGCCTAAAATATTTTCTCCCTGAATTGTTAAGAAGTTGCCAGCCGTTGAGTAAGAGTTAGTTTAAAGCATTCTGCCAGAGGAGAACACTGAATCACAAAACTATTATAAATGACCTAATATTACTGGAAAAAGTTGGTCATGTAGTTACATTTATATGACTGTATCAACTAAATATAAAATGTATTATGAATAAATGTTCACTGTAGTAAATTTGAATAATATATAAAAGTACTTATGACCAAAGGATATTCCAGCAGAAGCAGCATTTTGGATATACTAGTATATTCTTTAAAGTATATTTCTAAACATGTATCTTTTTTCTTCGTATGACATTTAGTTTACACTAAATACCTAATGTTACCTTTTTAACTTAACATTTTCTCATATCATTTTAAAATGTTTTGAAGTTCCAGGGTGGGCAAGAAGGATATTGTTTTGTTCACTCCTGTGTCCCTAACACATAGGGTGCCTGACATTTAATAGATGCTCTGAACATGTTTGCTAAATGAGTGAATACTGAATACATTTGCATTTCATTATTATAATAGCTATACTTTATTTAATATTTATTTCTGGAAATTTACCTTCTAATTATTTACTATTATAAGTAATATTACAATGAATATTTTTATGAATAGTATAGTTGTGAGGTAGATATTTGTATTCAGATTATATCCTTATTGAGTTCACTTTATTGTACTTCTGGAAATCTATGGTGGTACAAGGGTATCACTTAAATGGTAGTGGAAAATTATTACTAGTGCATATTGTTAGGATCCCATTGGGAGTTGTGGTTTTAGATTTATGCTTTTAGATTGCACATTACATATTCACAGGGCCTTTCCATGATGGAATTTTCAGTGTGGCTCCAAGAGATACCTCAGCAGCACAAAGCACGTTGTAGGTACCAACGATCTCTCCAGTGGTCATTCTAGGGAATATAGGAGAAAGCATGAGGATTTTGTCTTTCCTTTGATGATTAGGTTAGGACTTACATGGAATTATCTATGTGTAACAGATGGAGGGGACAGTAAGTGTTTCACTGTATAGATCTTGACATTTGTCCATGCTGTCAGTTGGCATTGCTTGGCCTTTTCTCTACTTCTGTGGCTCTGTAGTCAGTGGTAATCCCTGAAGTTTATATAGTATTGTATCTGTTTTAGATTTGTGTTTTGTTTTTTAGCAATAGGATATTCTAATGTTCCTTGAACTTGTAGAGTCTCTGTTTCCCTCTTCTATAAACTGGGAAATATAATCTACCTCATAAGGTTATAAGGAGTATATATATACCAGAGAGAATATGTAAAGGTAAATAATTTAGCTCAGTGTCTGCCTTACAGTTGGTGCTTAATAACTCAGTCACTATGGATCCTATCAAGAAGTTGGTAGACACCACTTTGTGGGAGAAAGCATTGATTTGAAATTATGCTTCCCAAGTCAACTACAAAATAAAAATGCAGAATCATAAAATGACAGTATTGGCAGTGCACTTAGAGAACATGTAGTTCAGTTATTTCTAATATGTATTCATGTCAGAATTACCTGGAGATTTTAGGATTATGAGAGATGATGGCTAAATTTAGTTGCTTTAGAGTTCTGGCATCTTACAAGAGGGATAATTAAAGTGAAGAAGATAAAATATTAATGTAAAAGATTGTACTGAAGTAAGGTACAAAGTAGATTGTTTCTGATACAGGCTTAAGAGAATGATTCCTCTTTTTTTGTGAGGAACTCTGGTTGGTATTTGCTCATTAGTAAGTAGAGATCATTCACTAAGAGCCATATAATAGGAATTCAGAGACATATAAAACACATTTCCTGCCTTCTCTCTCTTAAAGGAGGCAGATGAGTAACAGTCTCTTACAATGCAATATGATAAATACTGTGACAGAGGTAAGCATATGGTCACCACTAATCCAGATTGGGGTATGCGTGTTGGGGAGTATAAACAGGGAAAGCTTCTCATAGAAGTGACAGTCTGATTCAGTTCTGGGACTTGAGTGGGAGACACCAATTAGGGGGCCAGAGCTCAGACTGAAGAGGCACTCATTCTTAGCTTTGTGCATACTAAAGAGAGAACATGCCTTCTATTTTGTAGTTTAGCTGCCCCACTTGCCTCACTCATATCCTATGTGTGTTGAATTTCTTTTGTGGTTCATACCTAAAATGTGCTCCCAAAAACTTGTGTTTGGAGGTGCGGGTCAGGTAGCTTTTGAAAAGACTAGTGTGAAAAAGAAGCCAAGCACTTTGCATCAAAGCAATAGGAAAGATGATCTGTAGGCATCTCCAGAATCAGCAAGACCCCACCCATCACAGCCTCAGCAGTGCAGACGTATGAACCTTTCATTTGAGAAGAGGTGCCCTAGGCCTCTTGCTATACAGGACTATATAGGGAATTGGTTTCCGAGATTCACCAGATGCTGAAGGATGTGAAATACCTAATGGAAGAATTTGGGTTGTATTCTGAAGCTTATGGGTAGAAGTATACAGAAGAGAAGAGAACAGAACAGAAGACAGTATTCTGGCAGATTCCCTTAACATTAAAAACCATGGTGGATTACTTGTTAGGTTTCATTGGAGAACCTTATATTTTAACTGTGAATTTCAGTCTTGTTATTATCAGAGCAGGGTGTCCACCAGGTGAACCTCAATAACGATTGTCTTCTGTGCACCTGTTTGGTATAACTTCTCCAGAAGTTGACATCATTGGGTTTTGCTTGTTTGAAAGTAATATTTCTAATCTTAAACTGTAAATCATGTTCCTGCTATAGTCATCTTAACATATTCGAGGAAGGTCCTTTGTGATCATACCGGTGAAGGTCAAATGTGGAGACAGATAGTCCCACCAGCCACACATTGCTGCTGTGTATGAGTTGAGGACTCAGGCAAAGTTTGACATTGTCTATTCATCTAGCTCCACATGAATATTTCATTGCTGCACAACCCACAGCCAATCACAAACATCTTGATTAGGATGGAACAGGGTCTAAGAAACAGCCTTTCAAGGACTTCCATTAGTGTCCTTCTTGTAGAAGCAGTTGAAACATCTGTTGAGGCATGATGACTAAACTTAGTTGCTTTAAGGTTCTGACATCTTAAAAGAGGGATAGTTAAAATGCAGAGGATAAATATTAATATAAAAGGTTGTATGGAGGTGAAAAGCCAGGGGTGTAATCCTGAAAGTCCAGTGATTTTTATGAGGTCATTGGATAATATCTTTTGGTTATGCAGCACCAATCATGGAGTTTCTTGAAGCACTTGAGCAGGGATGTCAGGGCTCTTGATGGCATTGTCCATACTCCTGGCTATTTTTCGTATGCATCTGTTCACAAACTAAGCATTCTGCCAGAATTTCTCAGTCTGGGCAGTGGCTTTTGTATAAAGAATTGTAGCACAATGTGTGGTCTGCTGAGGTGGTAGAACCTTGGAGATCGATATAAAGTTGTTGAACTTCATGTCCCAGGGATTCTTCAGATCTTAAGGAAAGTAGTCAAGTCAGGTACTCTGCAGACCCTACAGAGATCTAGGCAGCCAAATTTTAATTCTGTATGACTCCAAGTCAGGTGGAAAGGGGATATTAGGAATAGTAATTTGGAGGATTCCAATCAGAAATGGAAGGAAATGGAAAGAATTGAAAATTTAGTAAGTATATACAGCTTGGACAAGGTGAAATGATCTAGTCTTATTTATAGGTAGGTATTCAAACTGGTTTTTTTTGACAGGAAAGGAGACGAAGTCAGATTTTATCCAAATGAAATAGTTTGCATATTTATCAGTTATCCTCAATTAGCCATAGGTAGAAACAGTTCATAAACAAGTACAGAGGAGAATTCTAATAACTCAAAAGGGTATGGTATAGACTACTGTTTTCCAGAAAATCACAATATAATTACTTCAATTCAGGTATAAAATCAAAAACACCAAAAGTACACACTGGTAATTAAAGAAGTGGTTGCATTCAGGAGAACTTTCATTAATAAGGAACATTTGAAAGACAAGGAAGAAAACTTGGAGTGTGAGACAGTTGGTAAAACAGGAAGTCTTATGGGAGTCATGTGGAAAGATGGAGATTGATCATATATACACAGGAAGGGTGAGTCCTTTTTCACAGTTTAACCATTCTTTTCTGATCACAGAATGTTGAGAGATTTCTTAACAAACACTGCTTGCCCGGAGCTCACATTCTCATTCAACATTGTCAGTGGTCTAAGGTTCACAAAGCAGAGCATGACCCTGAGTGTTTCACATGGAAATCCCAGCTCATGCGCTCTTTGAGGTCCCATAAAGGCATTTGACTGAAGAGGCTGGCAGAATGCGGAGAATGCTAGTATCACTCTCTTTTATTCTCATGGACTTTTTATTCTCTCCTGATGTAGTTTCCATCTGACTAATCTGGACACTGATGGTTTGGTGCCAGCCAGGGTCAAATAAGTGATTTGAAATGATCCCAATATACTCCTGTGCCTTGACTGGAGGATTGGGTAAAGTCATCGTCAGCTTCTTAGAAGCATCCTTTGGAAGGCCCAGACCTCAAGCCTGTTTGCCATTTATTCCTTCCCTTGCCAAAGTCTCCCCGACTCTGGCAATTCCTCCCTCTAGGCTCACCTCTTCTGTTGGTAATAACATCTTGGTCCGCTTTTCATCATGGGAGGAAGGTGGGAGTTAGTTACACATATAGCATCACACTTGGGTGAGCCTAGGTTCAGACAGTGGCCTGTCTGTTTATTACCTGTATGATTGGAAGTTTTCTTTTAAAAAATGAAAATTGACTTTTTTGTTATCTTTAAATTATCATATAAATACATGTTATTAAAAATATGAAAATAGAGAAAAAGAGTATTAGTAGCCATCATTTGGTGTCTACTATCTGCCTTTCTAGGGAAGTAAATTAGAGGTGAAGGGGTTAAGAAACTTGCCTAGAATCACATAGTGAGTGGGCAGCTTAAGTTTTAAATCGATTTATCATGACTCGAAACTCTACATATGCATGCTTCCATAAAGAACTATGTTTATGTTAGTGTACTCCCCCTTTTTCCTATTTTTGGTCTAAGAATCTTTTTTTATACATAGTTGTACATGTACATATGTATTATGTATCTGTGTATATATGATTTTTATGTATGAATTTTTATATTGTTTCATAATGTTAGAGCTTAGACATTTTTCGAGATTGTTATAATTTTTAACAGGTATGATAGTTCATTGAGTGGATATGCTTAATCATTTTTGTCATTTGTTGCACATTTGCTTTCAACTATTCATTATCAGTAATAATGTTGAGTGCCTACCTTGGACATAAAGTTTTGTCCTTATGTAATCAGGACTATTTTTTAGGCATGGTTTACCAGAAATGAATGTATGACATAAAGGAATGTATGATGTAAATGAATGTATGATGTAATATTTCAATCCATATTATCAACTTTTATTAGAAATTCTTTGGAAGACATTGTATAATAGTGTTGGAAAATTTATTTGACCTTGCCTCACCTCCATTTTCTTATCACTAAAAGTGTAATGATGAATGACATAAAACCCGAGAATCCTTTTGTTTTTCACCTTTTAAAACCTTTTCATATTTCCTTCTTGAAATTTTTTAGGGGTAGTTAACTCCTGCTGGGTCTCCTTTTAGTGTTCTAGAACTGATAGACATTATTGTAGCATATTGCATTAATTTTTTTTTTTTTACTTTCATGCCTGTGGTGGTAGTGAGACAGGTGTTGTTGATGGTAGTGTTGGTTGTGGTTATACAGGCTTGTTTTCCTTCTTTTTTTGAGCCAATTTTATCATTCTTCTTATCTGAAGAGGTGACAAGAACTGAACTCTTCTGTCTTTCTCTGTAGTGACTATTCTGTCCCATAGCACTTCAATGGATAATTGGATCTCCTTACAAAAGCTTTTCTTTTCTTCAAAATTAACTCTAGAGAACCATTTGCAAGGTTACTTCTCAGATTATGCTCTGATAATTCATGATACTTGGTTAAATATATATTAGTAATATGCTGTGTTGTACCTCATGACTCTTAAGAAAGAACCATTGTCCAAATCTTCTGCTCTTGCTCTTGAAACATTTTCTGAATATGACAATATGAATAGGATGGACAGAGAGAAGAATGAACTTTGGCTATGCTTGACACACCTCATTATTTTAAATATGTAGGAAGAACATTAAAATAGGGTTCCCTTCTGACTATGCAGCTAGATTTTTGACCTTGGGCAAATGAGTTCCAATTTCTGGGCTTTTAGTTTCATGAATAAAATGAGATACCTGGACTAAGAAGGAGGATTTCTAAAAAAACTCTGTAGCTTTTAGCTCATATGTGAGCATAATACAAAAGCTATGTTGAGTTTGCTAAGTACTTCATGACTGGTGCCACATGTGTCAACAGGCTTTGAAATCTTCTAATCAATCAATAAATAAAATTATAGGACTTCTAGGTGTCAGATAGAGAGCATGAACTTCTTTGGGTTTTAATAACTTCATTTTAAATTGATTCAGTAATTTATAAAGCTCTTTGTTAATTGAAAATGACTAGCATAAAGCTCTGACCAAGTTACCTCCTTAGTACTGGTGAAGAAATGACCTTCTAACATGGGATCTTCCAGAAAAGCAACAGAAACATTGATAATTTTTTTTTTTTTTCTTTTTGGTACCAGAAATTGAACTCATGACCTTTTCCCTGCCAGGCAGGTGATGTGCCATTGAGCTATATCCTTGGCCCTGGTAAAAATTTTAAAATAAACTTTTTCATAGCTCTGGAAATAAGCAAAAGGTCGCAATGGTATGAGGCATTGAAAATGGCTGAATAATTGGGATAATAATGATGTTTTATCTTTCTGTGTTTTCAGTGCCTTTTTCGAGCACTGAAGTTGCTTTGAAAGCAATTGCTCAGTTACTAAAAGTGTGAAAACCAGCTGCTGTGGGGGCCATTGAAGAAGGCAGAATGGGTTCAAAGTTCCCCCAAGTCTGGGCAGTATCACTCAGGGCTTGTCTTACAGGAACTGACTCAGAACTTGCTCATTTCAAATTTTTTTTCAGGGCGTTTCTCAAAGACAGCCATTGGAGACTGGTTAGTACTGCAGTAGCTGCAGTCAGCAGAGAGAATAGAGTAACAAATAAGCTGACAATAAACATAAAAAGAAAAAGTGGGGAATTATCCTATTGGGTGGTTATCTTGCCTTAGAGAATTTTGAAAAGCTGGGACATATTCTTTTATTTTGTAAATGGAAGTTTTATTTTTTCTTAACGATTCAATAACACATTCACAACTGTGAGTTTTGAAAATAAAGTGAAAAAAAGAGAATATAGAACACCGTAGTCTCTAAGGTAATCTCCATTAACATTTTGGTTTTATTTTTCTTTTCTTTTTCTAAATCTGTTTTCAGAGTACAACTTTGATCACATTTCACATGTAATTTGTACACAAATTTTCACTTTATTACATAATACATTTTTTTCTAGTAGCTTCTTATGTGTAAGGACTGCTTATTTATGTCTTCATTGTACCACAGGAAGAACATTTAGTGAAATAAGTTTATTTTTCTATTGCAAATTATGTCTCAATGGACGTATTTAACAAACAGACCCTTACCCCACCCTTGTATTTATCTTAAAATTCCCAGAAGTAGAATTACCATGGTGTGAAGAATTTTAAGGCTTTTCTAGTTGTGCTAACTAAAACTTGACATCCACCAGGCAAGAACAGAGGTATCTAATTCAATAGATTTCAGTGGAAGAGGATAATTTCCACTTTCTTATCTGTTCATTTGAAGGAGTATACATTATCTCATTGATGTAATTTGCATTTGTTTTATTATAAGTAAGGCTGACTCTTTCTTTGGTATATTGGTTTTTTGAATTTGTATGTTTTCTAATCTTTTGGGTATGTACTAGTTTTCTTATTAATTTTTATTATTGACACAGGAAGATACTAATTTTTATTAATCTTATAATCTTAAAGTTTACCTTGTATCTTTATAAATTTTTTTATTTTAAATAGAAAAGAACAAAAACAAAAACACCAAAACAAAGACACTAACAAGTAAACAAAACAATATAAAAACAATAAAAATGATACAGAATTTCAAAACAAGGTGATAGGAAATTAACAATCATTGTTGTATTATATATTGTTTCTTCAAAGTAGTTCCTCAGATTACCAGATCTAGGCATGTAAAATTGATCAAACAATTAAATATTAACTGTTCCTTTCAAAAAGCCAATAGAACTTAGTAGTATAATTACCTTAGCTATATTGTGTGTGTATGTATACATATTTTCCCTTACTTCTTCCTTTTCTCTTTTCCCTCATTCCAGTTGTTCTTTCCTTTTGAGCAGTTTATTTCCCTTTCACAATATCTATTGTACCTTTCAGATTTTATTTACTCTTTCAGGTTCTTATACTAGGGAGGCAATACTATGTTTACACGTTAGTCTGATTTATTTTACTTATGAGTATGGTCTCTAGCTGCATCTATTTACCTATAAAAGCCTCTAGTTTTTTTTCTTTATAACTGAGTAATACTCCATTCTATAAAACTATCACAACATTTTTTTATCCATTCCTCAGTTGATGGGTATTTGGGTTGTTTGCAAGATTTAGCTATGAAAATTGCACTGCTTTAAACACGGGTGCACATATATCACTGTGCTATGATGTTTTCAGATCTTCTGGAAAAACACACATAGCTGAGTTGAGTGGAGCCTCTAATCCTAGTTTACTGAGGAATCTCCAGACTGATTTCCACAGCGGCTACACTAGTCTAGACCCCCACCAACAGTGGAGAAGTGCTCCTTTTTTCCCACAGCCCCTCTAGCATTTGTTATGGGTTGGTTTTTTGATGGTAGCCATTCTTTCTGGGGTGAGATGGAACCTCAGTGTTGTTCTAATTTGTATTTCTCGAATGGCTAATGATATTGAACATTTTTTCATGTATTTACTTGCCATTTGTATTTCTTTATCTGAGAAGTGTGTATTCATCTCAGCTGCCCATTTTTGGATTGGGTCTTTGAATTTTGGGGGCCTGATGTTAAAAAAATTCTTTATATATCTAGGTAGAAGTCTTTTGAGGGTCAGTGGGCTAAAATTTTTTTCCTAATTCATGGTCTTTTTCTTTTTCTTTTTTTTTTGCTCTGTTGATGATTTCTTTTGATGGTCAAAAACTTTTTAATAAGATGAGATTCAGTTGTTGATTCTTTGAAGTATTTCCTATGCAGTTTCTTTTTTGTTTATGAACTCTCTGTATACCTCTGTCTTCAAGATTTCTACCTCCTTTTTCTTCCAGTAGATTTAGTGTTTCTGTTTTAATATTTAGATCTTTAATCCATTTTTGACATTAGTGCATAGTGATAGACATGGGCTTAGTTTTAGTGTTCAGCATGTGAAAAGCCGGTTTTCCCAGCACCATTTATTAAAGAGGCTATCTTTCTTCCAGTGAACATGTTTGGCCCCTTTTTTAAGGAAAAGTAAGTTAGCTCATTGTGTTTGTGATTGTGGCTGCATCTTCTAGTCTATTTCATTGATCCTCAGGTCTGCTTTTTGCCAATACTATGCTGATTTTCTTACAGTGGCTTTGCAGTATAATGTCAAGTCAGGGCTTATGATGCCTCCTGCCTTGCCATTGGTGCCCAGAATTGCTTTTGCTGTTCTGGGTCTCTTCTGGTGGTGAATGAATTTTAGGAATATTTTCTCTAGATCTGTGAGGTATACTAATGATATTTTGATTGGGATTGCATTGAATCTGTGTAACAATTTTGGGAGTATGGCCATTTTCACAATGTTGATTCGATCCATGAACGAGGAAAATCTTTCCATTTTCTGAGCTCTTTTTCAATCTCTTTTCAAAGTACTATAATTTTCACTGTATAGACCTTTTATTTCTTTTGTTAGATTGATTCCTAAGTATTTGAACTTTTTGGACACTATTGTGAAAGGTACGGTTTCCCTAATTTTGCTCTCAGTATGTTTGTTGTTTGTATATAGGAGTGCTATTGATTTGTGTGTGTTGACCTTATATCCGGCTACACTACTGAATTTGTTTATTAGTTGTAGGAGTCTTTTGTTGGAGTTTTTGGGGTCTTCCATGTAGAGTATTATGTCATCTGCAAATAATGATGATTTCACTTCTTCCTTTCCTATCCTTACTCCTTATATTTCTCTCTCTTGTCTAATTGCTCTGGGTAATGTTTCCAGAACTATGTTGAATAGGAGTGGTGACAGTGGACATCCTTGTCTTGTTCCTGATTTTAAAGTGAAAGCTGTCAGTTTTTGTCCATTTAGTATGATGTTGGCTGTTGATTTGTTATAGATGGCTCTTATCAGATTGAGGTAAATTCCACCTATTCCAATTTTTTGTGGGGGTTTTATTGAGAATAAGTGTTGGACTTTATCAAAACCTTTTTTTGCATCTATTGAGATGATTACCTGGTTTTCGTCTTTGGCTCTGTTGATATGGTGTATTGCATTTATTGATTTGCATATATGGAACCATCCCTTCATCTCTGGGATGAATCCTACTTGGTCATGGTGTATTATCTTCTTGATGATTTGCTGCATTCTCTTAGCTAGTATTTTACTTAGAATTTTTGCATCTATGTTCATTAGGGAGATTGGCCTATAGTTCTCTTTTTTGGTTGGATCTCTGTCATGTTTTGGTATCAGGGTAATACTTGCCTCCACGAATGAGTTAGGGAGAATTGCTTACCTTTATATTTCATTAAATAGTTTGAGAAGAGTTGGCATTATATCATCTCTAAATTTCTTGTAGAATTCAGCTGTAAATCCATCAGGACCTGGGATTCTCTTTGTTGGTAAATTTTTTATTATATTTCAATTGTATTGACTAATACTGGGTTATTTGGGATTTTTATATCTTCTTGATTCCACTTTGGTAATTCATATGTATTTGAGAATCTGTCTATTTCTTCTGTTGTTTTCCATCCTATGAGAGTAAACATTTTTGAAGTAAGTATTAGTGGTCTTCTGAATTTCTACGGGATGTGTAGTGGTGATTTCCCCTTTTCATTCCTTATTGCATGGAATTGTGTTTTTTCTTTCCTTTTTTTTCAATAAGTTTGACTAGGGTTTTATCAATTTTATTTATTTTTTGAAAGAACCAACTCTTTGATTCACTTACTCATTGTATTGTTTTCTTAGTCTCAATTGCATTGATTTCTGCTTTGATCTTTACAGCTTTTTCCTGTCTTTGGACGTTGGGCTTGACTTGCTCTTCTTTTTCTAGATGCTTGAGGTGTAGTATAAGGTTGTTTTTATGTTTGTTCTGTTTTCCTTTTGTGGGAATCCACTGCTATAAAATTTTCCGCTGAGGACTGCTGTCATTGCATCCTACAGGTTCCGGTAGGTTGTATCTTCATTTTCATTTGATTATAAATATTGTTTAATTTCATGTGTGACCCATTGGTTGTTCAGGAGGATGTTATTTAATTTCCATAAGTTTATGGAGTTTTCTGCAATTTCTTTTCTCAATAATTTCCAATTTCCTTGCACTATAGTCTCGTAATATGCATGGGACAATTTCAGTTCCTTTGCATTTACTTAAGAATGTTCTCTGTGCTAGTATATGATCTATTTTGTTTTATTTTTTAAATTTATTTTAAAAATAAATAAAAGAAGACAAACATTAACAGATATCCATTTACAAAATAGCTTAAGAACAATACAAGCAATACAGAGTTACAGACAAAATAGTAGGAAATTATCAATGGTTGTTGTATTATTTTATATTTTCAAAGTGGTTTCTCAGGAAAACAAATAGAGCCATGCTAGATTGATCAGATAATCATTAACTGTTCCTTTCGGTAAAGTGATAGTAGTCAGTAGTTCAACTATATTAGCTATACTGTGTGTATGTATATGTGTGTGTGTATACACACACACACACACACACACACATAATTTCCCTTTATATATATATAATTTACTTTTCTTTCCTTTTTCTTTTCAGTCACCCCAGTTGTTTTTTTACTTTTGAGCATATTCCTTTCATTTCACAATGTCTGTTCTACCTCCTAATTTCTACACACTCTTTCAGGTTATTACACAAGTGAGACAAATACGTTGCTTACATATTGTTTATTTCACTTATGAGTGTGGTCTTTAGTTGCGACCATTTACTTGTATAAGCCTCGAGTTTATCTTTCTTTATAGCTGAGTAATATTCCATTATATAGAAGTACCACACTTTTTTTATCCATTCCTCAGTGGATGGACATTTGGCTTGCTTCCACAGTTTAGCAATTACAAATCTTAATTTTGTTTTCAGTCTCAAATACATTAGACATTAGAAGCTGTCACATAGGTTCTTTCTGATTTTTAAGTATAAGTACTCCTCTTTAGAAGACAGCCAAGTAACTCATTGCTTGTTAATAGAGTTAGATTATTAACCAATGATAAGGTCTTCAATTAAGTAGAAAAGCCACAAAAACTGTTGAGTTTTCTGATTTTAGTACAATAACAAGTTTTGTTTTTTTCCAGGAGAAAGAAGAATTTGCAGATGACTTTTATTCATACACGTTATTTCTTAGTTTATTTTTGTGTCTACCTGGTAACTCTGGTATTCTGCTCAGTGAAATTGGAGATATTACATTCAGAGTGACTTGAAATTTGAAGTTATAGAAATTTGAAAGAAATCTATGTAACATTACAATCTTTTACTGATATCCAATAATAGAATGCCATGTCTGAACTCCCAACACCTAACAGAATAAACACAATCATTTGATAGTTGTTATGGTGTTAGGAGGTTAAAATAATCAACCACAGTACAAAGATTTGTTAAAATGATAAAAAGGCAAAAACATTCCTTTCATAAAATGGAAACATTTTTAAACTGCATGTCAGACTTCTGGAAAAAAGTGCAAGAATGCTGTTCGGAACATTTCTTTTCCCATTGTAATCCCCACTTTCACATATCTTCACATCTCTGGAAAAATAAGTATGTAACCCTCAAAGTTTACTTAAAAGACGTTTCAGAACTTAAATGTTGAAAAATATTCCATCAAATAGCCACAATTCATTTAGAACATTTTTGACTAGTATCAGTACTATAACAGAAGATACCATATTGGTACTATTTTAACTTGTAAAACTCTAATGACAATATATTTATCTTCAGAAAGGCATATCAAGTTACCAAAAAATTTTAAAGAAAAGTTTTAGTGATTCTCATGACTGTAATCAATGACTTTATTATTTTTCCATGTTTTACCTAAAATTACCTTCTCTTTTAAAAAAAATATTCAAGTCTTGGTAAAGACTTCAAATAGTGGATTATTTCACAAATATGTCCGGCCAAAGAACAAAAGTACATTAGAGATTTATATGGAAACAATTTTGAAGATCATTGTGGTAGTTATTGCTAGGGATTCCTCAGAATTCATTCTCTTTCTTTAGTAATGGAAGCCTTGATTTTTGCCTAGTATATGGCCATCTGAAATAAAGACCAATTCTCAACCTGTGTTTCTTGTAGCGGTTACTTGATCTGTTCAATCCAAGAGGAATTAGACAGGGACTGTCCTGTGGGACTTCCAAGAAATATTCTTAAAAGGAAGATGTATGCCCGTTTTGTTTCTTCCTTCCTGCTATTTAGAATGTAAACGTCCTATTCAGAAGTGACCACCTTGGCATACCAGGGTAAAGTATTGTATTATAAGGAGCACAGAGCAGGAAGTGAGACTTGCCCTGTGTCCTTGGTAACTAGAGCTGCCATGCCAAACAGCCTGCCTGTGTTTCCTTGAAAAGGAAAGACATGTCTGTTATGGTTAAGGTGTTGTTTTGTTTAGCAGTGAAGAGAAGTATCATTTCCAGATAATCTTAATCCTAATTAATCCATTTAATTTTTATATCAAATGACAACTACTAAAATCATAATAAACAATGTTAAATACATTAAAAGTATCATCCAGAATATAAAAATAATGCATGTATTAAAGTTTTCAAATCTAATGAACCCAGATTTGGGTTCTAGATGGCCATTCATGATTATATGACTTTGGACATATTGCCTATCATTTTTAAGGTTCACTTTCCAGTCACATATAGTTGTTTCCACAGACTGGCCCATTGTTATAGTGTTGCTGTAACTTCAGGCACAGCAGAATCTTCAACTGGTACCACAGCCTCATATTGCCCCTATTACTGACAATTGGCTGGCTATGTGTCTGTCTATCTATCTCTTTATATAATTTTTGTCTTTTTGAGACAGGGTTTTGATATGCAGTTCAGGCTGGCCTTGGACTCACTTTGTAGCCCAGGCTGATCTCAAACTTGCAACGGTCGTCCTGCCTCAGCCTCCCAAGTGCTGGGATTACAGGTGTGCACCCCCCCTCCCCTGGCCAATTGGCTATTTCGAGTGAATGTAATTTGCAGGAAAGATCCCCTTTACATTTAACTTTTTTGTTGAAATTCCTCTACTATCCTTCAGTTTTTGCAAGAATGTGGTCCATTTCTAAGATAGTTTTTGAGGGACAAGTCTTCAAAAGCTGCATGCCACTGCACCATATTTCTCCTCAGTTGTGGGGATTTACGTGTGGCTGGGTGACAGTGCAGCTGGGATAGCCACAGGCCCAGCTGTGGTACATAGGTGAAGTGTAGGTGGTGGTCAAGTGGCATTGGCTAGAGTGCCACATGCCTCACAGGCCTTCTGGGATGCTATTGCTAGCTCTGCCATGTGTGGACCCCCAGGCTTTGAGAATGACACTGGAGCCACCCCTCCTCTGCAGGCACCGCTACACTCCTGTTTAGTTCCTCACAGCTCAGATGATGGATTGCAGCTTTTACCAGGGCTCGGCTTCCTTAGGATGCCTGTATATATTCTGCTCCCTGGAATATGGGGGGCTGATTCTCCATATTCCTTTAAATCTAAAATTTCATGCACGTGTATAGGCTTTGCACATGCCCAATGTTCATATCTATTTAGAAAAGAACTAGGAAGGCTCTAATCTCTCACTTCTGGTTGAGTTTGAGGTGCAGCTTGAGGAAGTGAAGGCCAAGGGAGAATTGTAAACTGCCTAGCTAAATATTAAAGTTTTACCCCGAAACATATACAAAGTCCTTCACTGAGGGTTTGGAGACTTACAGATACATGCTATCTAAAGAAATCAGTCATTTGGGCCAATCATTTGGTGACTGTCCAGTAAGCTAAATGAACAGAGCCTTTAGTGGTTTCTTATGACAGAGAATACAAACTTTATGGAATTAATGAAGCCACTAAACAAACATCAATGACAAGAAAAACAAACCCTGGGGAAGGAGCAGTATTCTGATTTCTAAAATTGTCCCATGACGTATTACAAACATTTTTAACAAAAACTTACGAGACATGAAAAGAAATAGAAAAAAACGGCCCATGAACAAAGAGAAAAGGCAATTGTTAGAAACTGCCCCTGAGAAATCCCTTTCAATATACTTCTGAGACAATGTCTTTCAGATAGCTACTTAAATGTACTCAAATAAATAAAGAAAACCATGTCAAAATAATTTAAGGAAAAGAAATAGTGTCTCACAAATAGAGAATTCCTTTTTTTTATTTTTTAAAATTTTGTTTTATTTTTGTCTTTTGAGACAGTGTCTCTCTATGCAGTTCAGGCTGGTCTTGAGCTCACTTTGTAGCCCAGGCTGGTCTTGAACTTGCAACGATCCTCCTCAGTCTCCCAAATGCTGGGATTACATGTGTATGCTGCCACACCCAGTGAGAATTTCAATAAAGAGATGAAATACATATTTTTAGAAGTAATGGCCTAAAAGTTCTACAGTAGAAAAATATAATAACTGAAATGAAAAATTCACTATAGGAGCTCAGTCTCAGATTTTTGCTGGGGAAAGAAGAATCAGGAAATTTAAGATAAGTGCATTGAAATTATTGAATCTGAGGAAAAGAAAAAATTAATGTATCAGTTACTATCTTCTGTTGGGGGTTCTATGGCAGATGGAAAAAGAATATGTCCTTTGCTGTCTGTCTGTCTCATTGACGTAGTAAACATTGAAAAGATGAATAATGGAGCTTAGGGACTGGAGAAAGGAAGAAAGGAAAATAAGAAAAATGACTGAACCTGTGGGAGGCCTATGAGATATCATCAAGTATAAAAAAACATAGGTATAATGAGTATCTCAGGAGAGAAGAGCAAGAAAGGAGAGAATATCTGAAGAAATAATGACGCAAAAGTACCAAATTTGGTGAAAGACATGAAATCTGTATATGTAACAAGTTCAACAAATTTGAAGTATGAACTTAAAGAGACGCTGACCTGAGCACATCACAAACTGTCAAAAAACAATGTCAAAAAGAGATTTTGGGAAAAAAAAAAAGAAAATGACTCATGATGTAAAAGAGTACCTCAGTGACATTAACAGTCCTATTTCTCATTAAAATCCAAGAAAAGCAAAAGTCAGTAGGTGACATATTCAAAATATTGAAAAAAATATAAAATCGACCAAATATTCTATATCCAGCAAAACTAGCCAGAACCAAAATCAAGGAAACATTAAGCCATTCTTAGTTAAGCAAATTTAATAGAGCACATTACTAACAGATCTTTCCTTGAAGAAATAAGAAAGAAAATCCTTCACACTAAAGGAGAGTGGCATTTAAGAATAAGTCAAATCTGTGAGAGGAAACAAAGATAAGGAAAAATGTCATAAGTATTATAAATATGTTTTTGTTCATAACTAAGTTTTCTCATAAAGGATTTGAAAGACTACTATATAAAGCAATAATTGTAAAACTGATGGACTTATATAGGGATGCAATTTCTGACAATAATAGCATAAATGCAAGGAAGGGAGTACAGTTATGTAGAACAAAACTTCTTTTATAGTACTAAAATTAAAATGGTATCAATCTGAGGTAAATTATTTAAGACGTTAATTGTAACCCTCAGGTAATCAGTAAGAAAAAGAAGGTTTAATTATATATATAAAGTAAGAACAAGAGAATTAAAATGGTAATCTAGAAAATATCTATTTAGCATTGGTACAGGCCATAATAGAGGCATAGAGGAATAAAAGAAGATCTTTAGGAAACTAATAGCAAAATGGAGGATTTAACTTATTAGTGACTACATTAAACATAAATGTTACTTGGAACCAGCTGATTATGGACTGAGGCTTCTACAATCTGTGAGTGATACAGGATATTCTAGTGATGGTTAACTTCACAGTTCAGTCTGTAGATTACAAAGCATTGGGACAGGTCATGCCAGAGCTGAAGGAAGAATGGAGACCATTCAGAGATCCTGCATTTGAACGTGAACACAGTGTCTGGCCCAAAGTAATGGCACCAGAAGACCACAGACTAGAACCTCTGAACCCATGTCCAAATAAGCCTTTCCTCATCCAAGTTCTTTTTCTTAGTTCTTTGGTCACGGTAACAAAAAGCTGATTAGCAAGTTGAAAGCACAGAGGATGACCGCATCAGACTGTATGGGAGCATCTTTTTCTTTTGGAGGGGTAAATGTTAGGAAAATGAGACTCCTTCACAGTGAAGAGCAGATGACGTGAGTTAACCGGATGGACACAACACTGAACTGGAAGACTGTGCCCGAGAGAGGGTGATAGCACCTCATTTCCTGGAGGTGGAAATTGAAGCTGTAGAGAGGGTCCATGACCTACGGGACAAGACAGAGCCGAGGAGTGGCGGGATTGGCTTTGGCTCAGGAAAATGGATGGACCTGGAGACCATCATGAAGAGTGAAATAAGCCAGACTCAGAGACAAGTATCTCATGTTTTCCCGAGTATGCAGAATCTTAAAAAAGGATTGATATTTGGTGATTCAGAAAGCAAACCAATGACCCAGCCAGCATCATAGGCACAGGCTCCTGGTCCTTAACATTTAAACAGTCTATATATAGAGGCATAGGATGCCCAGCATTAAGGTCCCCTCCCCTAGAGAGGTCCTTGTTCTAATCCTCAGAACCTGTGATTATGTGACCTTACACATCAAAAGAGACCTGTATTTCTTCATGTATTTGTTGGCCATTTCTACCTCTTTGGCCAGCTATTCCACTTCTAGGTATCTTTCTGAAAGAATTAAAGGCATCGTAGTACAGTTCACACCCATGTTTATAGTATATAGTTAAATCTTGGAAGTAGCCTATGCGTCCATCAAGGAATGAATGGAGCTGGGCATGGTGGCGCGTGCCTATGGTCCAGCCCTCACAAGGCCGAGGCCGGGGGATTGCTGTGGGTTCAAGGCTGGCCTGGGCTAATGGCTTGGGGCTGGCCTGAGCCGCATGGTGGGACCCTGTCTCAAAGGGACAGAAAGAGGAGAAAGAAAAAAAAAGTGAGGTGAAGAGATAAAGAAAATGTGATATTTTTACACAATGGAGCACTGCTCTGCCATAAAGAAGGATAAAATTGAGTCTTTTATAAGAAAATGGATGTACCTTGAGACCGTGGTTTTAAATGAAGTAGATCAAGACACATAAGCATAGGTATTGCATGGTTTTCCTTATATGAGAAACCCAAATTATAAATGGTGGCAAAATACAAGACAGATAATAGAGCAGGGAGATAGCTCTTTCTCATATGAGAAAGGAAATAAGAGAGGTGGAGGAGAGAAATGGGATGAAAAAACAATTAAGAGGTGTTGTGTACGTGTTCCAATTCCCCACGAAGAACATAAGCATGTACTCAAAACAGGCATGTGGGGGGCCTCTGTAGAGTGATTAATGGCTAAGGATCATGAGATAGGGAAGTTATTCTGTCTCACCTGAGTAGGCCCAGTTTTATCATGTTAGCCCCTTACAAGAGACAAACTTCCCTGGTTCTCTGGGACAGATGAGAGGGTAGAAGAAGAGAGGAAAAGAAGCCAGTTCCTAGCTTTGAAAATAGATGAGGCCCGGCATAGTGGTGCACGCCTGTAATCTCAGCACTTGAGAGCCTGAGGTAGGAAGATCGTTGTGAGTTCGAGACCAGCCTGGGCTACAAAGTGAGCTCAAGGCCAGCCTAAACTGCATAGCGAGACCCTGCTTCAATAAGACAAAAACTAAAAAAACTAAATTAAAAAAAAATAAATTAGATGAGGACTGAAGGTAGTCTCCAGCTCAGCCTCAGCTAACACCCAGCAGGAGTGGGGGCCACAGTCCTCCAGCTGCAAAGAGCTGAGTTCTGCTAAGAAACCAAAGGAGGGCCACGGATATAGCTCCGTGGCACAAGTGGCTGCCTGGCAAGTGCAAGGTCCCGAGATCGATTCCCAGTACCAATAAAAAAAAAAAGAGAGAAAGAAAGAAACTAAAGGAACAAGGAAACAGATCCTCCCTTAGAGTCTGCAAAAGGAATGCAGCCTGGTGGACACCTGGATTTTAGTCCATTGACCCTACCAGACTCCCTACCATATGACAAGAGCATATGACAATGAATGTGCCAGTTGAGCTGTAAAATGTGTGGTAATTTGTGAGGACAACATTAGAAAACTAACACAAGTCATAAGCCTCCCCGTGAGAGTTAATTATTCTCTCCCAGTTCAAGTATGCTTTAGAAACAGGTATTGAGGCGAGGTTGGTGAACCGAGCCTGGTTTGCGGGTGTGTTGCTTTCGGACTTGTCTTCCTGACCACCTATTAGAGCCCCTGCTGAAGTCTCTCTGGAGTGCCAGCATTTTCTTTTCCCTGTAAAATGACTCAAGCAGACCGCTGCAGTAGGGGTGTGGGTAGGCCAATAGCTGAGCTAATGAAAAAGGCAGAGTCCCCTGTCTGCATCACAGAATGTTGGCATTGCTTAGGGCCCAGGAGATCATCTAGTTGAAGCTTCTTATTCTATAGTAGAGGAAATAGGTACCCAGAGAGTTCAGAGGACTTCCTTAAGAACACACAGCAAGCTCTGTCGGAGCTGGGACTCAAAGCCTGGTCTTCTGGCTTCCATTTCAGGGTTGGTTTCCATCATACTGGGGTATCCAGCCCTGGATGTGCAATTGCCAATGAAGCTCTAAGTAAAATTGGAAGCTGGACATGGTGGCTCATGCCTGTAATTCCAGCACTCAGGAGGATGAGGCAGCAGGACCGCTGCGAGTTTGGGACCAGCCTGGGGCACAAAGTGAACTCAAGGCCAGCCTGAACTATATAACAAGACCCTATCTCAAAAAGACAAAAAATAAATTAATTAATTTAAAAAATTAGTGCATGTTCATAATACATTTTGATTCTTTTTCCTCTTTCCATATACTACCATATTTTGCATTTTTTTCCAGTGTCAGTTTTATTTCTTTTATAAGTCTTTATGAAATTAATTATCATTAACACAGATTAACAGCCAGACTAAGAGGCCAAAAAAGATAAAAAACAAATTATGCTAAATAACGATATACTTTTAGATACACTGGCTGTACTGGATTACAATTCTCGCTCTCTGTCTTTCTCTCTCTCCCCCATTATCCGTCTTTTAGGGCTGGAGTTACAGCTCAGTGGCATAAACACCTGCTTGGCAAGCATGAGGTAATGAGTTTTATTTCTGGTACCAAAAAAAAAAAATCCAGATATCTGTCTTTTATTTTGTACTTTATTTATATGGGGAGCTTCTCATGTAGGAGAATCTATGCGATATTTAGGTGTGTGTGTCTGATTTACTTCATTTAATATTATGGTCTCTTTTTCTGGAGGGGTGTCTTTTTGAGATGGTGTCTTGCTATGTGGTTCTGGCTGGCCTTGTGCTCACTTTGTGGCCTGGGCTGGCCTCGATCTTGCGGAGATCCTCCTTCCTCAGCCTCCTGAGTGCTGGGATTGCGGGCATGCGCCACCATGCCCAGCTGGTATTATAATCTCAAGGTGCAACCATTTTCTTACAAACAATTCAAAGTTTTATTATTCTTTGTCAGGGTAGTACATACTTTCTTTATCCTTTTATCTATTGATGAACATATTGGCGCTTCCAAGATTTAGCTATTATGAATTATGCGGCTGTAAACTTATCTATCAATGTAATGGGATATCTTCTTTCTGGAAGATACCTAGAAGTGGAATAGCTGGATTGAATGGAAGTTCTATTTTTAGTTTTTTGAGCAATCTACACAGTGGTTTCCATAGTGGTGGTACCTACCTGCCTGCACTCCCACCTACAGTGGAAAAGGGTTCTTTTTTCTCTGTAGCCTTTCCATTGTTTGTTAGTGTTTGATTTCTTGACAATGGCCCTTCTTTCTGGAGTGAGATAGGAACTCAGGGTTGTTTTAATTTGCATTTCTCTATGGGATAGCAATGATGAACACTTTTTCATGTATTTATTGGCCGTGTGACTTCTTCTAAGAAGTGTCTATTCATTTCAGTCGCCCTTTTTTTGAATCTTTTATTTTGGGGGTATTAATATTTTGGAGTTCTTGATGTATTTTAGATGTTAGGCCTTTGTTCAAGGAATAGCTGGCAAAAAATTTTCCCCATTCTGTAGGTTGTCTCTTCATTGGTGTTTCCTTTGCTGTGCAGAAAACTTTTAACTTGATGTGATCCCACTTGTTGATTCTTGGTATAAATTCTTGTTTTATTATGGTTCTGTTCAGAAAGTCCTTGCCTGTGCCTATGTCTTCAAGAGTTTTGCCTATTTTCTGGTTAAAGTATTTCTGTTGTTAAATAAATAAATAAATACATAAATGTATGTATGTTAGTGTGGATATAGAAACATGATCTAAATATATTTTGATTAAAAGAGAGACAAACTACCTTAAATTACATAGATAAGTTGGAAATAAAATAAGAGAAAAATGTTATGGAAACTACATAAAATAAAATGGGAGTATCTATATTAATTTCAGATAAAATAGACTATAGGGTAACATTATTAATGGGCAAGAGGGGCAGTTCATGAGAAGTCAGCATAGTAAGAAGGCACAGCAGTTTTAAAAATATGTCTACTGAAGATGGAACTTCAATATACATGAAACAAAACTGGAAGACAATGAAAATCACTGGTTTCAATATCCCACTTTCAATACTGAATAGAACAACTAGATGAGAAGATCGACAAGAAAATAGAATAATTCAACAGAAGTCTAAATCAAGTCGACCTTATTGAGATGCACAGAATAGACCTCCTAAGAGGAGTAAAGGATATTTTTTTTAAGTATGCACAAAATAGTCTCCAGCAGAGACCATAGGTTAAGTTAGACAGTAGTCTCCAGCGGAGACCATAGGTTAAGTCAGAAAACAAGCCTCAATAAATGCAAAAGATTCAGAATGAAGAAAAATGTATTTTCTGACTGCAATGGAATGAAATTTGAAACCAGCAAAACTATTCTCAAGTTGGAAATCTCACAAATATGACAAATTCACAAAAACTTACAAATTAAACTATACACTCCCACCTAAGGAGTAGATTAAAGAGCACATCATAGTGAATATGATAAAATACTTTGAGGTAAGCAAAATAATATCACACCATATCAGATTTCATGAGATGCCACTAAATCAGTGATTGGAGGGAAATTTGTAAGTTTGAATTCCCTATTACAAGAGAAAAAAGATCTCAAATAAATAACTAGACCTTTTACATTAAGACTCCAGAAAAAGAGCAAATAACTTGAATACAAACAGATGTTAGGAAATAAAGACTATATCGGAAACTCATGAAATGTAGAATAGAAAAAAATGAACATAATAAAGCATCTTTAGATAATAAGAATAAATGAAACCAAACATTTGTTCTTCATAAAGCTAAATTAGTGGATTCTACCAAATATGTAAACAAGTAATGCTATCTGTTAAAAAAAATCTTCTATAACAGAAAAAGGAGGGAACATTTCCTCATTCTGAGGCCATTATTACCCTGACAGCAAAACCAAAGAAAGTTCATATTCATAGGTCAGATTGTTGAATTGGCAATAATCCTGAGATTAATGTAAAATTTTAATCCAATAACTATCAATTTTAGCTGTTTGTTTTTCCAAAAATTTCAAGATGATACAGTAATAATATTAAAATGATATTGAAGGGATTCAGAATAACCAGTCTTCAGTAAAAGATTAAAGTCAGAGGATTCATATTAACCCATTTCAAAACTCATTACAAAGGTACTGTTATCATTGATTGTTTGGTAAGGGAATAAGACCAGGCATAGAAAACTATGGGAGATCAAGTAACAGTCTGGAAATCATTCCTTAAATTTATCGCCAATTGTTGTTGTTGTTTTTTTTTTTTCCAGTACCAGGGATCGAACTCAGGACCTTGCGCTTGCCAGGCAAGCGCTTATGCCACTGAGCTATACCCCCAGCCCCCATTTATTGCCAATTGATTTGCGACAGAGGCTTCCAAAACAGTTCATTTGGGGAAAGAATTGTGACCAAATGGTGCTGAGACAGCTGGACAGATACAAGTGAAAAGACGAATTTGGACTTCTACCTGATACCATATAAAAGATTAATTCAAAATGGGTGAAGGAACTAAAAGAACTAAAACTAGAAATGTCTTAGAAAAAAATACAGACGTAAAATTTCATAACCTTGACTGGGCAGTGGTTTCTTACATATGAAACCAAAAGCATGTTTCGTAAGACACACATAAACTTAAATATCACATCATTTCTTGGAAACGAGAAACCTAAAATATAAAGAAGAGTAAAATAAAGGAGGGATGGTAGAATAAAAGGACAGTCTTCTTGGATATACAGATGGGGAAAGGGAAAAGAATGGAGGAGGGTGAGGGAGAAAAGGAGGGAGTAGGGGTAAGGGGGTTACAAATTATCAAACTATGTTACATATCTCTACCAATTCTCTAATATGAATTAAGTAGTGTGTGTTGTAAAGATACACTAATTTAAAAGTGAAAGAAAGGGAAAACAATTTGACTAGCAAAATTTTAAACTTCCATTTTATGGAAAAAGTAAAATTTCATAACAAAATAATAGAATAACAATAGTTAATACATTGCATATTGTTTTATTCAGAGTACAAGATATCAGCATAAAAAAATTCTCCAAATGATATTGGCATAAACCTTTTCTTTCAGTGAACTAAGAGAAACTAGTAATATAACAGTTCCTTTTCTCTACCCTAGTGGGTATCTTCCCAGAAGAATTAAAAACA
>PVLD010023968.1:0-26383 GCA_004027595.1 Dinomys branickii | reverse complement strand
TTCAAAATGTGGAGCTATAAATTCCCCAGGCAGTTCAGCAGGCAAAGGCCTGCTGCAGAGGCTGCTCCAATGATTCCTTCTCTTTGGGAGAATGTCCCTTAAGCTGTCTGCTGAGATTTCCGCTTCTACTCCCTACCGGGAGCCCTGGCTGGGGCGTATAAACAGGTCGCCGCCCCAGGCGTCTTGCAGACAGGCCACTCAGGTGTTCCTCCCTGGGTGGAGCTCCTTCCCCCCCTCACAAATCCCCTAGAGGCGCCTAGCTAACTCTTCCTACCTGGGAGATCCCGCAGTCCTTAAAGCTGCTTTGATGTCACTAGCTGGGCAGAGCTTCTTCCCGACTCAGGAAAAACCGGTTAGAGCGCCCACTCAACTCACCCTGGGATCCTGCAGGCAGGAATGCCGTTCAGATGTATCTCCGTGGATCGAGCTTTTTCCCGACTCAGAAATCCTGCCGATCACAGCCGCTCCAGTTCGCGCAGTGCTTGCTGCAGGGGCGGGGCTCTGAGGGGGATCCCGGAACGCTGCCCAGATTGGCGCAATCTGTCCCGGTAGCTCGTTCTCTGAGTTTCCTCTGATCTGCTGCCTCCAACAAATCCTGGTTACAGCTGTCTCCGAGGCAATCGGGTTCAGGAGTTGGAGGCTTTCCTCCCGCCGCAATCGCTCTCTCGGCTGTATGCGATTTGAGCCGAGCTGCAGCCAAAGCGCCTCACCGATCTCTCGGGCGCCCAGCTCTCAGGATCCGCCCATTTCTCACCGCCCGGCTTGTCCAGCCGGCCCTTTAATGCTCATGCTGCGGAGAGCAGCCCGATCAGTTGGAATTTTGCATCCACGGACCGGGCACCCGCGCGCAAAGATCGGTCTCTGGGAGAGATTCCCTCTGCCGCTCACCTGGTCCGGCTACATTACTTTTAATAAGTGGTTGACTAGGACTACAAGATTTGAAGTATTATACCACGAGTTGATTCTCACTACCTAGCAAGGAAACTACCTTAACAACTGCAGCATGGCCATAACTGACTATCTGACTGGTATCCCACCCTTTCCTTCTCCAACCTTCTTCCTTCATTTAAAACAAGAAAAGAAAACCAGATTTTGTTTGCTCATCCAGCCTTCCTAGAAAAGCCTCCTCTTCCAGAGGAAGTTGATCTCACTTCCCAGCTCTAGGAGCAGGTGCTACTCAGATGAGCAACCAGTACTTACACTTCTCTGGAGATACTATTGGCTGAGATTGGGAAAAGGAAACTGGTGCTCGCTCTTTTTTTTTTTTTTTGGTACCGGGGATCGAACTCAGGACCTTCCACTTGCCACGCAAGCGCTTATTCAACTGAGCTATATCCCCAGCCCTTGGTGCTCGTTCTATCAGCCTGAAGGGAAGAATGCATAATGCATGAGAGCAGAAAGGTTCCTTTGGACCCTCTTGCTAGGCACAGGCAAGGAAGCACACAACTCTGATTGGCACCTACTTTTGACTCCAAGGAAAAACAGCCTTACTTAGATGAGGTGATGCTGAGTGGTCATGAATATAAACAGAAAAAAGCACAAGTCCTTCCTTATATCACTGGGATACTGACCACCCATGCTGTTATTATGTTTCTGAACTTTTCACCAGGTGAGATACTGTATTTCCTTAAATAATTTAGGTTTAAGACAGTAGGGCTTGCTTCAGTATCAGACAGTACTTAACGCTGAAAGCATCTCTATGGTTACAGAATATAATTTTTGAAATTGGGATAAGAGACTTTACAATGGTTTCCTCTGAGAAATATTGGGCTTATACTCATCTTACAAATAAGAAACCAAAGCACACACACATATATGAATATATATATGATTATGAATACATACATACATACAGAGAGAGCAAGAGACGGAGAGGGAGAGGGAAGGGGAAGACAGAAAAAAGGAGAGGGAGGAAGGAGAGACAGAGTCAAGCAACTGGAACCCAGGTTTGTCAGGCTGTAAAATCTACACCACAATATCACTTCCAAAGTTCTAATAATGAGTAGGTAATTCCAATTATTTTGTGATGGAATTTTAAAAAATATCAATTCTTTATTCTTTCTGATCTTCGTCATCTATACATTACATGGAAAAGGTTTCTGTTTAAGTGGTTATTTTAAATATTTCTTCTTGCTGGGGATATAGCTCAGTGGAATAAGCGCTTGCCTAGCAAGCGCAGGGTCCTGAGTTCAATCCCCAGTACCGCCAAAAAAAAAAAAAAAAAAAAAAAAAAAAAAATTTCTTCTTGTAGCCCTCTTCCCTAGCTTTTGGAAAATATATACTAAAGGTTTTATCTTCCTTCTCAGTAAAAAAATAAATAAACTTGGCAGCTCAAGCTGCTAAGAAAAAGTGGTATTTTATATAAAAAGGAACCAAAACTGACAGCAAGCACAATAATACATCAAAATCATGCGTAACTTTAGTTCTTTATCAAATATATAACAATATAAAGAAATGTTTTTTGTATTTCCAACAAGTCTTGGAGACAGTCCAAGGAAGTGGGTAATTACATAAAGGGATAACTGCATTAAATGGTTAACTGAGCAGAAACAATACTGAGAACCTAATGCTCAGTTCTAATTTTGTCTGTTTGCCTGTTTTAGATATTTAAGGCAGAAAAGGTAAACAATCCTTAGGATTAAAATGTCACTAACAAATTTGTTGAGTCAGTAAAAACCTCCTTAGATTCACAGCAATTCCAATTCAAAAAAACATAAACTTTTCAGATAAAAAGCAATGAAAAAATTAGTTCTGAACTGCAATTGTACGTATGCCCAGAAATTGTTTAGTTTAACAGGTACAGTGTCAGCAATGAGAAAATAGAGCCAAATGCTGAAAAAGTCATCTCATATGATCGCTCACTAGCTTTCCACAAGTCTTTCTACCTCCTTGTTTCATATTTCCAAGTAGCACATAAAAGCTCTGGAACTACATAACACAGTATCTGAATCTGGGAACTCAAGGATAGGTTTAACACCAGCAAAGGGTGAGGCAGTGGTAGTTTGCCCAACATGTGTGAGGCCATGGGTTCTGTTCCTAAAACTGTAAAGACAGACCAAAAAAAGCAGAAGGAAAATGTCCAAAATGAACCTAACAATTTTCTGTGGAAAAAAGTTAATCAGTACCTTATAAAAATATATTTTTTTAAAAATTAGGTCTGAAACTAGGAAAACATGGTTTCAACCAAACTTCAATGAGGTTACTTCTAACTGGTATTTGCTATGATGTTTCCTTAAACTATAACTAGTTCAAATGCCAAAACAGACAGCAAACCCCAAAGTCACCCTGAAACATGACAAGTCAGACAACTGAGTGTCTGGGCTGCACCTTCTCTCCAGCAGCTCGCTCCAAACATGCAGATACCTATCCACTCACCCCTGAAATGGCACAAACTTCCACTGAGCACCATTTCTCCTGAATCAAGAATCAATATGAGCAGAGGCAGAAAAGCCAGACACGGCCTGGCCTAAAATTTAAGCCAAAGAAGAAGTGGCAGCTGAAGAAGAGAGAAAGATGTCCCTCATGGATGACCAGCCACGCCATGCAGTGAGTGCCTCTTTCTTGACCATGGGACATTGGTGCAGTGGAGATGCCAATAAGAGAGGTGACTTTTGAGCTAAATTCACCCATACAACCTTTCTAATCACTGCATTAGTTTTTTTGTTTGTTTATTTTTTAAGTCTTTGTTTTATAAGATGGGCCGTGCTATGTTGCCTCAGCTGACCTTGAATTCCTGGGCTCAAGCAATCCTCCTGCCTCAGTTTCCTGATTAAGTTGGATTATAGGGTATGTACCTTTGTGCCTGGCAACTGCAACAGATTTTCAGATGGACATTTATAATACTATAGAAGATAGAAAGGACAAGGCTGACAGAGAAATTTCTTAGGCAGTTAATGAACTATCCAGGAAGTGGCTTAGATTTGAAAAGTAGGGGAAATACAAGAAAAATACTTAAGACACCGGATTGCTGCGCTCAACTGCATGAGATGAGCAAAAAGAAAATGTCCTCCTACAGGGCATGGTTTCCCAGGCTTGTTCCAAGCACACTGGGAGGCTAAGGCACGAGGATCACAAGTTCAAGCCCAGTATGGGCAATTTAGTGAGACACTGTCTCAAAATAAAAAACAAAAAGGGGTAGGGATATAGCTCAGTGTGAAGAGCCTGGGTGCAATCCCCAGCACTGCCACCAAAAAAAAAAAAAGTTATCCTGCTAGATAACACAGGTACAGTACCTAGACTTCCAAGATCTATGAAAAGGTATGAAATGTAAAAAGAAATGAATGGATCCAGAACGCAAAAGGAAAACTACAAAGTTAATCTCAAAAGCAATTTATATTAAAAATTACCCAAATATCCAAATTAAACAACAAACCTATTTGCTATAGGATATAGTATGTGACATAATGTAAGGTAGGGGCCTCTACATAAAAGATGTCAGGGATCACAAACCTAAGAGAAAAAGAAAAACGATTTCTTGGTGTCAATCTTAGGGAACAGACTAAATAACAGTCTTTAATTAAGCACCAGTTAAAAAGGAACTGCATCTATTACAGCCTACTGGGAAAGAAAAGCGATGAGTTCGGTTTTGAACACACTGATTTTGTAATGCCTACTGAGAACCCTGAGTTCAAGACTTATTTCTAAATTTAGAGCCCTTGGTTAACACAGCAAGTGTATTATGAACATAGATGGCTATACACTACACAAACTGCTTACCCCAAAGGATCATGTATTATGCTAAAACCGAAATGAATCGATGCAAACCGGGAGAATCACTAGTTGAAGTTAGATGATGTGATGAGAGGTAGCAGGGTAGAATAGACAGTACTTTGCAATGAGGCAAAACTAAGTTCAAATCGAAGCTTTATAACTTCTATATTATATTATGTGGAAGAAAGGCAAAGGAAATTATAACAGAAAAATAGAAAATAGTATTATGCAGATTTCCTGTTTCTTACTCTAATCTATTAGCCTTTAGATCAAGGCCTATTTACCCCAACTGATGATTATATGCTAGAAAATGTAGTGATCCTAGTCCAAAATGGTAAGAGCAAAAAGATCAATTGACTTGAAGAAATTCTGTGGTTTCCCCAGTTTTCTAATTCATACAGTGGCTAAATGAACAAGGATTTGGATTGCCTGAGCACAGATTTTCCCCTTGAATACCACAATTTGAACCTGAAAGACAATATAATTAAGTAATTGAAGGGTAATTTATACTTTGTAATTGGCCACTGGAAGCACATTTTTATAAATTTCTATAATAAACTCTATTCTCTAAGAATGAAATTAACTCAAAATTCAGCATGAAATAATACTGAATCCTATCACTGTATTTATCAGAAAGATTAATGTTAAATCTTATGGCCAGGAATGAAGTTTTTGATTACTGACAGAAGGTAAGTATTTAGAGGAGTCAGACATGTGGCTCCTAAGCACTAACATCATCTCTCTGCCAAATGTCATTCTCTTTGACATCTTTCTTAGGAAGCTGCTATTTTTAGTCTTTTCCAAAGAATGGATGAAGATACGAACAAATAAACAAAAGAGAAATGGAATAAAAACATAGCTAATTATTCTAAGCCTCTGGAGAGACAAGAATATGTAGTGTTAACAAGCTCAAGCTCTAGCCAGGATGTGCTGACACATGCCTGTAATTCCATCAGGAATCACAGGAGAATCTTAAATTCAAGCCCATGTTGTGCATCTTATTGAGACCCTGTCTCAAAAATGAAAAGCTCAGGACAAAGGACTTGGGTTCAATCCCCTGTACTGACAAAAAAAAGCCTCGAACTTTGAAGAGAGACTCAATTGAAATATGAGCTGTACATATTCTTATGTGTGACTCTCATTGGCCTGTTACTCACGCCCCCCCAGGCCTTCTGTGTGCTCATCTATAAAGTGAAGTCAGTCAGTACACAGACTTATGGTGAGGATTAAATGAGGTTAGGGGCATAGCATGGGGTGGGCACAAAGAATACCATTGTCAACTATGTTACTGTTCTTATTTTAGGTTATATGACTGTTTACGGAAGTACCTGTATCAGAGAGCTGTATTATAAGTGAAGAACAGGCAAAACACTGGGCAAAGCTCAGGAAGAGCCAAGAGCTCCCAAGAAAAGCTACTTCAACCAAACTCCAAACTAAGAGAAATGACACTGGCTTTAGCTTTGTGAATTACAAAGGGGGCTTTTCTTTTAGTCTCTTTCCTTCTTCAGGAAATAGATGGAGGCTGACACAGGGCTCAGATGACAGGACAGAGGGGTAAGATGGAATCGAGGGAAGCAGCTACAGGAAAAATGTTTCAAAAGCTTTTAAAGTCTCAATTACTGAGTACTACCATTCATGAGGAATTTTTAAGAGAGTCTCAAAGCTATTAAAATAGTAATTTGGTCCCAAGAAAACAAGAACCAAATCAATTACATGCTGAATGCTTTTAAATTTTAAAGTCCTCTATTAATAGAGTTTTAAAGGAGGCACAGTTATAACTGCAGGTCCATGACCAACCTTAAAGCCAAAGTGTAGGTTCCTGGCTGCCTCTGACTCTCCCGAATGAGGTAACTCCCTTCAGCCACACTCAAGAGCTGGTCAGCAGTTTCTCGAGAGATCATGCCGTGAAATCTAAGAAACAAAGCCAATTCAGAAATGGTATGCTTTCCATTTATTTTTTCAATAAAACAGGACAAAACAACCCCCCGCCCCTGCTATTTGCTAGACAATCTATTGCCACAGAATCAAAGGAAAGCATTTGGATTTAACTATGCACATGTTTCTCTGGGCCTGGCCCCTGGTCGGCTTTATTTTTGGTACTGGGAATTGAACTCAGGACCTTGTCCTTGCCAGGCAGGCACTTGTACCACTGAGCTATAATCCCAGCCCAAAAATATAATGTTTTGTTCTTTTTGTTTGATACCAGGAATCGAACTCAGGACCTTATGCTTGCCAGAGAGGTGCTTGTGCCACTGAGCTATATCCCCAGCTGTGGTCAGCTTCTTATATGATAACAACAACACAAGAGCAGTGAAAGAATCCAGTCATCAAGCATGAAGTCAAAATTCACGTACATCTGAGGGAAGGGCAACCGCTTCTGGAGAGGGCAGCCCTTTCTTATGCAGTCATTTGATCATATGGACTTGCTAAAAAATATGTACATCCCATTTGCTTCCCCCTAGTGGGACTGGTCCAAAATTTTGACTTGAGAGTCTGTGCTGGTAATTTTCCAGCACTTAGGTTGTCCTTAATTGGCTTGACTGTCCAATAATGTGCATAATCTACACTACTGAATACTCAAACCATGCAAACAATCGCAGTACTTGCTTTTACTTCCTGTCAAAACTTTAATTAAAAAGAAAAAAGAATAAGCATAAATAACATTCTTTACACAAACAGTAGACCTGTAACAACCTGATACAAAACATTGAGAAGAAAATGTCAGTGGTAACAAATATTAAAAATATGAAACCATCTTACATTTGTATGATGATTTATAATTTACAAAGAACTTACACATATATCATGCCCTTTTACTAACTCAAAGATAATAAAAGAATTCAGAACTTGTCACCCCAAAATATGCTGTGTTAGTGTACTATTTTGAACTGAAGGCTTTTGAAAAACAGCCAAAGCAAGAAGAATTTTTCTAAACTTCCTTTATCTACCTAAAAACATACCCTTCAAAAGAACTCAAATGCCATCAATTCCCTCCCCAGGAGTTTCATGAGATGGGAAGACTGTAGACTGACGTCACAGTGGAGAAGACTAACGCCCAGTCAGCACCACACCCAGACAGACTTTGTCACAAACTAAGCATATCTCCCATTTATATTTTTAAGAGATTTTGTGTTTCCTAAAAATTATTTATTCTCTCCTAAACGATCTACATCTCCCTTCCCCTTCTTATACTAAGATAGTATACAAACTCTCAAATCTCTCTGGGTATTTACCTCATTTTTCCTGTGATGGCCTTGTACACATTACACCAAAATTAATAATGTATAGGTTTTGTCTCCTGTGAACCCGCCTGTTGTTAGTTTACTTCATAGACTCTCTCTAGATGGATAAAGGGAAAGCGTCCCGTCCTCTATAATAATTACAGACCTAGTGCTTCGGAAAAACGTTGTAGCTTCCACTGATACAAAAGAAAGTCTTCTGAATTTACAATGATAAATATTAAAAGCTCTGAAATGGCACCTTCATAATTTAGGAGTTTTACTAGGGCTAAGTGGCAATTCTCAGTTTTCCCTCACAGTCATGGTTCACGTGTCTGCTAGCATCAAAACAGTTCATGGTAAATATGTTCAAAGCATGACAATTTGAACAGCCAGGTTTAAAATGGGCTCTTGGATTTTTTATCTCCATAAAACCCTCAATCTTTCTGAACTAATTTCAGAGTCTAACAGTCTGAATTTTCTGGGAGCAAGAAGACAGTAGTATATCCCTTGCACTAGCACATACGTTAGATTAGCATATTGATAAATACTTAAGTTTACATGACAGCAATTAATACACTTGGAAAAATGCATCTTTTAAAAAATATCTCAATTACCTTAAAAGAAAATCAAACCTGAGAAACAAAATTTTGAACAAAATTTGACAATTAAATTTAAAGAACTTTAAAATTATTCATATTACTGTTGACTTGGCATTTCTTACACCCCAAAAAATTCTTGTGCCATGATGTTTCTTATGGCATTACTTTTAATAATAGAGACTGAGCATCCCTAACTCAACACTCCAAAACCTGAAGTGTTCCAAAATCTGACACACTTCTGGTGCCAACTATTTCTGATGAGGACACTTAATTCGTATAGTTTAAAAGTAACCTGACAAATGCAGAACAGTGATAATATAAATTATGATACAATTTTAAAGAATACCAGTGTTTCTCAACTCTGCAATCACCTTCCTCCCAAATCATAGGTGGGTGTCTCTGGTCCACTCTCAAAAGCCTTGAAAATTTACTTAGAATCTTAAATAATTTAAAAGTATTTGTCATACACATTATTGTTTATATCTCAAGATGTGGAAAAATGATTTCATTTGGAGATTGTAGGATTTTTCTCCAAAGTACTAATTAGAAACTATTACAGCAGCATTCTGAACCATTTTTGGGACATAACCTGTTGCCTGACCATAGAAATGCAAATAAGGTAAAATTTTAAAAAGTATTGCAATACTCATTACCAATATTAAATGGAAAAATCAGGCTACAAATGTATCATATCTCACTGCTAAAGATAAAACATTAAGGAAATAAATCTTCAGAAGGAAATGCTTTAAATTTTTAACAGTTGTTTCATGGAGCTAAGTATGGTGGTTCATTCCTATAATTCCCAAACTGTGAGATGCTGAAGCCAGAGAATCACAAGTTTAAGGACAGTTCAGTCAACTTAGGAATTTAGTAAGGCGACATCTCAAAATTTTTTTTTAAAGTTTAAGAAATAAGAAAAAATAACAGCCTGGCATGGTGTTGCATATGCCTGTAATCTCAGCACTTGGGAGGCTGAAGCGAGCGAGGCAGGAGGTACGCTTGAGGCCAGCCTGGACAAGACAGTCAGTTCAAAGGTCAGCCTGAACTACACAGTGAAGCCCTGTCTCAACAACCCCCTCAAAAGATAGTAAGAATAATACTGAAAAGGGCTATGGATGTCATTTGGTTTAAAGGCTCTGAGGTTTAACCAGCAGTACCACACACACACACACACACACACACACACACACACACACACACACACACACAAATTTGTTGTTTCTAGGTAGCATTAGCTACTTCTTTTTCCCTATAGTAAAGAGAGTACATACCGCTTACATAAAACTTGAAAAAGGGTATAAATGTGAAATAAATTATCCATATCCCAGTGTATGCATAAATATGTATATATCTAATATATGCATACACACATACAAATATACCCATTTTCTTCACGTACATCTAGGATTATTTACTTAAGCGGTCAGCATCTTCAACATTTATGTCATATACAATTTCCAAAGAAAATTTTTTCCCTCCAAACTTGAATACTTCTTTTATCTTGCTGTATTTTTACGAAAAGCACCCCCTTAACTGTCCCATACATATACCAATCTACAAAATGTTTGATAATCCGTACTTACTCTCTTCCATAATACTTTGGTCTGTTTTCTACCTATGGGAAGAAGAAAAAAATATAGTTGTAAAAATGCAAATGTGCAGACATAATATTTTGTATGTTGTAAACTGAAGCACAAATTAAGAAAAAGCAGTTGAGTAGGATTAGATTTCAATGCATGGAGTCACACAGTTCTATCAGCAGATCATGACATTTAGACTGGTAAATACTGCGTTATCTTTGAAGAGTTGAATCAAACTATCTTTTATTTCTGGAAGTGGAAGGATGACGTAGAAAAGATATTTACATCACTTTATTCAGAGTAAAATAAAACATCCCAAAATTTTATGCCACAGTGATGTCTCAACAGATTGTGGCTTCTCTCCCATCCTCCCCTATTCCTCTCCCTTCCTGTTACTCCACACCTTCCTTTCTGTTAACATCGCAATACGATCTTGTCCTGCTTTCCCAGCAGCTCTTCTTTCACCAGAATTTATCCTCCCCTAGTTTGTTGTGGTGTGTGTGCTGCCTATAGCTAAGGAAAGTCCCAGAAGAATCCATTTGGAAGAATTCTTACTGAGCAGACAGGAGGACAGACAGCATTTGCCTCATTCACTCAAAAAATATTTACTGAGAGGCAAATACGTGATAGATACTTTCCTACTTGGTCACCAAATTAAGAGCAAAATTGCCATCACTGTTTTGGAACTACATTCTACTGGTGAAAATAAATAAGTTTAAAAAATAAAACAATGAAAAAATAGCACAGTAAGTGCTGTAACAAAAATGAGTAGTAAGAAGAGAGAGGATAGCCAGGAAACTGTTCAACTGGATCCTGAGTGACAAGAAGCCAGTTCTAACTGCACAATCACAGAAGCAGAAAACTTTCCCCCAGGAGACACCTGTGTGACAACACAGACTACAAGTAATGAGCTTGTGCTATCTGCTAAGTTTTTAGTTATATTTAATGATCATTCAACCCTCATAATAACATAGGGATGATTCTATTTTGTTTTCATAATTATTCTTTACTTATTTTTGTGGCAAAATTAATCTTTTATTTTTATTTATGTATTTTAAATTAACAAAAATGTATCTATTGTATATTTGCATAATTGTATGTATATTATACATACATGTGTATATGTATGTGCACCATAATGTTTCAATACATTTCTACATTATGGGACTGTCAAGTTAATAAACATATGTATTACCTCACATACTTTTCTGGCCAGAATGCTTAAAATCTACTCTTGGCAAATATCAAATATGTGATATATCATTAACTATAGTCACCATGTTGTATAATAGATCTCATTCTTGAAATTTTGTGTCCTTTAACCAGTATTTCCCCAACTACCATTCTAACCCTAGCCAATAGTAACTACTATTCTATTCGGCTTCTTTGAGTTAAACTTTTTCAAATTCCACACAGAAATAAGATTATAAGATATCTGTCTTTCAGTAATACAATGTCCTCTGGGTCTGTCTGTGTTGTTGCAGATAGGATTTTCCTCTTAAGGCTGTACTCAATTTAGAATATACAACATTCCATTGCAATGCTGGAATGGAATGTACACTATTTCATTGTCTATATATTTGTCCATTAATTCATTGAAGGACACTCAGGTTGATTTTATATCTTGGCTATTAGAAATGGTGATGCCATAAACATAGGAGTGCAGATATCTCTTTCACATACTGGTTTCATTTCCTTTCAATATATACCCCCTAGAAGGACTGCTAGGAATAGGGCAGTGAGGAAACCAAGTATTGGGCTATTTTTCAAGTAACTTGTTCAAATGGGAGAGCTCAGGGACAATCTAGAACTCTTAGGTGCAGCAAAAAAGGTCCAAACCCTCTGTCTGACCCTGACTCATCTGAATTAAGACTGAAGGAGGCCAGTGTTATGGTGGATACATTGTGTCAACTTGGGGGGTCCATTTGGCTAAGTGACTTAGCAGTTTTGCATCTTGGGGTAAAAAGGACATGCCCTTACCCTTCTGGGATGTTGTTTATTGTATCAATTGGAGAAGTTTAGAAGGTGAACTATGTGACTCAGCAGGGAGCCAGGGTGCTTACTTGTTTTCATCCTGAGCCTGTGCAAGAGGAGGGCATGGAGATCATGTGGGTGCTACATGCCCCGTGGGTGGGGGCAGCCTGCTTACAATATAATCAAGCCTCTCTGCCGCTCTTCCCTTTTGCTCTTGTTGCTTTGCTGTTCCTCTGTCATGAACGCTTGCCCTCTGCCATGTGTCACTCTGCCTTGTAGCCAGCTGAGTATGGACTGAAACCTCTATAAAGTATAAGCTAAAAAACCTTTCCTTCATTTTGGGCATTGGGTATTTTGTCTCAGCAACGACAGAAAAATAACCAAGAAAGGCAGTTCCCAAAGCAACTTGAAAGCCTGCCTCTTCAACAATGAAGTCCCGTGGTTCCACACCTTGCCTGGCTGCTAAGTCTTGGTTACACACCCAGGGGTTCTCTAGCAAGTTTGAGATATTTATTCATAGCACATAAAGAAATTTGTGTCTTAATTAAAAACTATGCATCATCTATGGCATGTCCTCCTGGAAGATCAGATTCTAGCCCAGTAAACTGTCTGTGGGTTATTTTGGAACTCTCTAAATTGTCAGTAATTAATACATTTTTTCTTGTATGGTAGTGATTTAATTGAATGTGGCAATTCTCTATGCTGTGCTCAGTAAAAAAACTGACTTTATCAATTTGTGACTCGTCTCAGTAACTCATGAGCCCATACAATTTGTGCTGCTATGGCTTTTCCTTTCAACTAGTTAAAGCATCTGCCTGGTCCTCTCCTATCTCAGGAATGAAATAAATTTTTAATACATGTCCATTTTCATATCTGTAGGAACCCATGATTTCACCTTTTCCTAAAATTATTCTTAAGTAATACTTTGTCCCTCAGGCATCTTTATTCTTCTTAGGCAGCAGTCATTGATCTTCCCACAGTAAATTCTACCTGATTTGGTTGTGTTCCATAATTTCTGTTCATAAAACTCACCATATAAAAATATGCCAGTTGGCACCTACAGCTAATAGGTATTCTATTTTTAAGTTCACAGCTTATAGGAATGGAGTCATGTATTTATTTGACAATAAATGTTTTTGAGATGAAAATTCAATGTTTGTGTCTTTAAGAGTTAAGTTTCTATAGCATTATATAAGAAAATGTTCAGAAGAACAATTTAGTATTACCTGTTCAACAAATGCACAAATGCTGTTTTTACTCTAGAGAAACATTTGCACATGTACACATGAAGAAGTGTAAAAATGGTCACTTCAGCCCTGTTCATAGACATTTTAAAAATGGAAATACACACCAGTAAATAATTAAACTGCTTTTTAGTATAAAACGCACTGTTTAAAGAAATGATGTAGATCTATAGGGACTAATTACTAAATACTATACATAGTCACCGAATACAAAAATAAGTTGTAGAGCAAAAGAGAATATGTCACTACTTAAGAAAAAGCCTGAAACATGCAACTTTCTGTGAGTGTGTGTGTGTGAGTGTGTGTGTGTGTGTGTGTGTGTGTGTGTGTGTGTGTGTAAAAACACACACACACAGCACAGACAGCGACCTGAAAGTATGTATACCAACTTCAAATAGTTACCTCTAGTGAAGTAGGGGGAGAACTGACCAAGGCATGAGATAGCATAAAAGGGAATTTAATCCTATTTTTAGTATAACTTTTAAAGAAAAATGCATTCACCCATTAACTATGTAACTAAAAATCACTTCTGAAAATAGAAATAAAAAAAAGAAAATAGAAATCAAAGTTAACTTTTGTGTAATGTAATATTAAAGTCTCAGACACATTAAGAGTGGGTCCCCAAACATTTTTCTGAAGAGATCATGGTCTCTCTCTCAAACTATGAGATCTCTGCATCTGGTTCGTGGTGAAGTAGTTTATCAGGCCTGTGGCACTGAGGTAAAAAGTTTTTTGTTGTTTTCTTTTTTAAATACAGTCAGTGGGGCTGGGGATATAGCTCAGTGGCACAGTGCCTGTCTGGCAAGCACAAGGTCCTGAATTCGAGTCTATGTACAAAAAAAGTCAACAATGAAAATCTTAGACAAGTATAAAAGAGTGGTGGTAGTAGAGGGGTTGGTACCTGTGAATGGTCCAGCAGTCTGTATCATTTTGTTGTAGGCAACTGAGTTAGATAGAAATATTACAGGCAGTCCAACAGGGATAGGCCCTCAAAGGAGCCAGTATGGAAGACAAGACACCTTGCAACTGTGGGAGGGACAGGCACTTCCATGTGGGTCAGACCTCAACAGAAAAGATTGAACAAATACACCCACATTCCTCTCTAAGGATGAATGTCAGGGATCGAGTTTCAGGGGGTTTTTTTGGTACCTGGAATTGAACTCACAACCTCATGCTTGCCAGAGGAGCACTGTACCCCTGAGCTATATTCCAGGCCCCAGGGACTGATATTCTAAACAGGTATCAATCACCTTGAAAAATCTAGGAAGAGTCACTAACCCAACCCCCTGTAGGAAAAACTGCTCTGTATTCATGCCTGCTTGCTTTTCCACCTAATCCCTATTTAATCAGTTATACCCAAACAGTTATACTTGTAATCTTACCCACTGACCATAGTCTTGTCCCACCTCATGCGGACCTTGCGAGTTCCTGTGTTTCCCACCTTGGACCGGCCTCACCTCATGGTTTTGCTCTATAAAAGGGTCAGAGTCCTGGGCAACTCACTCAGGTCCCCTTCTGTTCCTCTTGTGGACCGAAGCTTTCTTTCCCTCAATAAATATATTCAGTTCCTAAAAGGCAATGAATTTTTTAAAAATCCCTAGAAAACGCAGGGTCCTTGGCAACCCACTCAGGACCCCTTCTGTCTCACTCAGACAGAAGCTTTCTTTCCCCCAAAAAATATAATCTGCTTTTAATTTGCACTGTTCCTAAAATTCATTCTTCAGTTTTGGAGAACACAAACTTCTCCCAGATATCTTTCAGGTTTGGAGTTTCCCCTATATCAATTTTCCAACCCAAGACAAATACTGATCATTTATTCAGAAGTCATGTATTATTAAGTCCATATTATGCTTCCATGAAGTATCTAAGCAATCATTTTCATAGCACAACTTATTTTAGCCTTACATTGCTAGATAATTATTTTGTTTTACCTAAAATAACTAATTAAAAGAATTTGGTAAACTGAGGATTAATATAGCACTATTTCAAAAAGCAGAATGTTCACAATAAAACTCATAAGACACCTATTTCATGTTTCCTGGTTTGTTTATAATAGTACTATAAAACAATAAAAATTAAACTAATTTTTTTTCTCTTCTAGATTGTGAAAGAGATCAGAATATGCCATCCCAAAACATGCTGCTTTGGCATAGGATTATTTTGAACTAAAGGCAATTAACATTAAACATAGCAGAAGCTCCCTATCCTCTCCTTTTCTGCCTATAGGCAGGGCATAAACTTTCCTTTTGTAGAGAAAATTTACATTTGTAAAGGAAATTTCCATATGTGAACAAGTATTCCTCTCCTATACCAAAAAGGTGAGAGCACATCTCTACAGACAACTCTTACCTAAGATGATCTGAGTGGGCATAATAAATTTTAGCAAATAACCTATAGGATTACAAATGTATCTGCTTAGCTAATACCGATCCAATAAGGAAACAAGTCCCTGAGCAAAGGTACATGGAAAGAACAAAGGCATTTTTGGGAATGGATGGGTCCAGATACTTTGGTCACTGGACTGAAGAATTAATGCAATTGAGACTAAGAAAACAAAATAAAGATTCAAAGAATTGAAGAGCTAGTTCTTTGAAAGATTAAAATCGGTAAACCCTTCGCAAACCTTATTAAAAAAGAAAGAAAAGACACAAATTCATGTAATTAAGAATGAAAAGGGTAAAATCACAATGGATCCTGTGGAAATCCAGATCAATACATACTTTGAGAACTTTTAATAATATGGAAAACACAGAAGACAGATTCCTAGATAGGTATAAATTAACAAAGCTGAAAGAAGCTATAAAAGTTGTAACTCATTATCAGTCAATGAAATTGAAAATGTTATTAAAACCTTACTAACAAAGAAAAGCCCATGTCCTGATGGATTCACTGCTCAATTCTACAAGAAATTTAGAGAAGATCTAAAGCCATTACTTGTCAAACTCTTCAATGAAATTGAAAGGGAAGCAATACCGCCAAAATTATTCCTGAAAGCAAGAATTGCCCTGATACCAAAACCAGTGAAGGGTCCAACCAAAAAAGAAAACTACAGGCAAATCTCCCCATTGAACATAAATACCAAAGTCCTCAATAAGATACTGGCAAGCAGAATGCAGCAAATCATCCAGATAATATACCATGACCAAGTACAATTCATCCCAGAGATGCAATGGTTCAGTATACACAAATCAATAAATGTAATACACCATATTAACACAGTCAAAGACAAACACCATATGATCATCTCAATAGACAAAGAAAAACCATCTGATGTTATGGTTGACACATTGTGTCAACTTGGAGAGTCTAGAGGTTTGGCTGAGTAACTCAGTAGGAAGCCAGGATGCTTACTTTGTACACATCCTGAACCTGTGGAAGAGAAGGGCATGGAGATTATCTGAGAGCTGCGTGCCCCCTGGGTGAGGGTAACCTGTGTTACAATGTAAGGGAGGTAAAAAGAGGCTGCTTGCTCGCCATTCCTCCCTTTTGCTGGTTGTTTTTGCTGTGCTCTGCTGCAATAAACATTTACCCTCTGCCATGTGCCACTCTGCCTCTGAACCAGCCAAGTATGGACTGAAACCTCCACAAACTGTGAGCTAAATAAACCTTTCTTTCCTTCATTTTGGGCACTGGGTATTTTGTCTCAGCAACAAGAGAAAAGTAACCAAGAAATCCGACAAACACCATTTATGATAAAAAACTCTATCGAAAATTAAAAGATGCTTTTTATCTGAACTTGATAAAAGCCTTCTACGACAGACTAACATCCAACATCATCTAAGTGGACAAAAACTGAAAGCTTTTACTCTAAAATCAGGAACAAGACAAGAATGTCCACTATCACCACTCCAATTCAATATAGTTCTAGAAACATTAGCCAGAGCAATTAGACAAGAAAAGAAATAAAAGTAATAAGGATAGTAAAGGAAGAAGTTAAATTATCATTATTTGAAGATGACATGATATTCTACATAGAAGATCCCAAACACTCTACCAAAAGACTTCTAGATTTAATAACCAAATTCAGTTGAGTAGCTGGATACAAAGTCAACCCTCAAAAATCAAGAGTATTCCTATACACAAGTAACAAACTCACTGAGAAATAAAGTATGGAAACAAACACCTTTCTCAATAGCATATAAAAAAAGGAAAAAGTTAGGAATCAATCTAAAGACCGCAACACTGAAAAACTACAGTACTCTGAAAAAGGTGATTGAGGAGGATATAAAAAAAACAGACATCCCTTGCTCTTGGGCAGGAATAACCAACATAATGAAAATGGCCACACTTCTAAAATTGTTATACAGATTTAATGCAATCCCAATCAAAATACCATTGGCATACCTCACAAAACTAGAGAGAACAATCCTAAAATTCATTTGGAACCAGAAGAGACGTAGAATAGCAAAGGTAATTTTGGGCAGCTAAGACATGGAAACAGGCATCACAATTCCTGGCTTGAAATGATACACGAAGCTACTGTGATGAAAACAGAATGGTACTGACAAAAACAAGCAACAAAACAAACAAAAGCACCAGACTTGAGGATCAGTGGAACAGATTAGGAGATCCAGAAACACTTCCAAACACTCTTAGCCACCTTATCATCCACAGAGGGGCCAAACACCCTCACTGGAAGACAGCCAGCCTTTTAGAAATGGTGCTGGAAAGCTGGGCATGGTGGCGCATGCCCGTAAATCCAGCACTCGGGAGGCTGAGGCAGGAGTTTGAGACCAGCCTGGCCACAAAGTGAGCTCAAGACCAGCCCGAAGTGCATAGCGAGACCCTGTCTCAAAAAGACCAAAACAAGAAATGGTGCTAGAAAAACTGGCTTTCCAGATGCCAAAGATTAAAACTAGACCCACGTTACACAATGCACTAAACTAAAATCAATGTGGATCAAAGATCTAAATATTAAAACAGAAACATTAAATCTGTTGGAAAATAAAATAGGTAGAACTCTTGGAGACACAGGTATAGGCAAAGACTTCATGAACAAAACACCAACTTCACAGGAAATATTACAAAGAAACAATAAGTGGGATCTCATCTTAAAAAGTTCTGTACAGCAAAAGAAATCACCAACAGAGTGAAAAGATTCCCACAACATGGGCAAAAAATCTAGACAGCTGTTCCTCAGATGAAGGACTAATACCTGGAACATACAAAGAATTGGAAAAAAAAAAACCAACCCTCCAATTTAAAGACCCAATCCAAAAATGGGCATTTGAGATGAATATGCACTTCTCAGATGAAGAAGTACAAACAGCAAATAAATATATGAAGACTGTTGGTCAGTCAAGCAATGCAAATTAAAACAGCACTGAGATTCCATCTCATCCCAGAAAGAATGACTCTCATCAAGAAATCAATCAATAACAAATGCTGGCAGGGCTATGGGGAAAAAGGAACCCTTCTCCACTGCTGATGGGGGTGTAGACTGATACGACTGCTGTGGAAGTTGGTGTGGAGATTCCTCAAAAAATTAGGACTAGAGATCCCACACGACCCAGTTTCCCCCGTTCTGGTATCTGTCCAAAAGAATTAAAAGCATTATACCACAATGATATATGCACATACATTTTTACAGCGACACAGTTTGTAATATGTAAATGTTGGAAACAACCCAAGTGCCATCAATTGATGGATAAAAAAGATGTGGTTTTTTAATATATACAATGGAGTACTACTCAGCCATAAAGAAAGATAACCTTGAGAAATTTCTAGCTAAATCAATGGACATTGAGACTATACTCAAGTTGAATAAACTGGACACGCATGTAAATATTGCATTGTCTCTCTGGTATGAGAAACTGAAAGTTAATAAGGGCCAAAATTTATAATAGATATTGTGAAATAGAAGAAATTGTTCCAAAGGGGAACTAGAAAAGGAGAGAGGCAAAGGAAGGAAGGGAAAAGAAAAAAATGAGAAAAGAAGGATAAAACACAAATAAAGCTTTGTAAATAAGGACAGAGAGAGGAGATGAAAGGAGGTGAGGAGAGGGGAACTTGAAAAAAAGAGGAATCAAGATATATCTTGACAGGTATAAATTCCCTCTGATGGATGTGATCATTATATTTAAATTGTTGCAATAAACAATAAAAAATATCAGCCTATAAATTAATTAATTTTCTATTTCTCTGTCCATATTTTAGTAGAGAAAAACTTAAGAGTGGCCTAAATCCAATTCTTCAATTACATATTTGAGGCTGAACATTTAACTAAAAATAAGTATAAATTAAATGTATCTTTATCCTAACTGCTACTAGTCATTCCCAATAACCATGAGTCATTCCAAACCAAACACTTACCATTTAATCAAGACTAGACTGAAACTTTCTTCCTCACAGAAGTATTTTTAGATGAGGTCCATTCCACGGATTAATCCATTACCTTCATTCCAAATGGATATCCACTTGGATTAATTGACATTAATTTTTATAGTGGTATCCTGGTACACGTCATTAATTGGTTCCAGGAGACAGAGTACTAGAAGTACCACACAAGCTCTTCTGGCCAGAAAGTATAGAGTCTTGAAGCAACTGACACCAAGAGCAAGCTCTAACTTGTGCACTAAGTACCAAACTAAGGATGAATACCAGAACACAGTTCTCATGTCAAAATGTGTGAAGTCCCAAATTCAAATGAGTTTTGAAGCAACAAAGTGTAAATCAAAGTGTAAATATGAAGATTCAACTGAATAGAATAACCAGGCCATTTGAATTAGTGGTTTATGAATATTTTCAATGTTTCCATGTATAATGAAATTATTATAACAAGGGTGAGTATAAATGTCATTTAATTTCTTTTTAAAAAGGACCATAATCCCTTTTTGCAATTGCACTTTATCACCTGGGGAAAACAGACACCAAGCAAAACAGATTAACTAAATACAGAAACTTTATAACCCTTAAATATCAAAATAAAGATATACCTTTATAGATAACCATTTAATCTTTATTAAAAACAATCAAATGTAAGTATAGTCTGTAAGATTTTAATGAGTAAGGGTGTTACAGTGTAAAAGTAGAAACATTCCACACCAAGTCCTCTTGTACACAGCGAAGCATTCCATGCCCTCCAATCTGCCATCCAAACATGAAGGCTAATTTTTTGTGAAAGGATCCTCAATCAGAATGAAAATGATACATAGATTCTTAGAGTTAAGAAATAAAATGCCAACTGTGTAATTTGATTTTCAGGTTTTCCAACATTCATACGCATGCTTTAGCCAAAAGTGTAAAATGTATACAATGTAGTTCCTCAGGTAAGAGCAGTGCTCAGCCTACCACATCACAAAACTGTCAAAAGAAGTAATTTTCAGAGAGTCTCAGACTCATCTACTCCTCCATACTATTCTACATTGCATCAAGTTGCAACACCAGAAGACTGTACACTTGGACCACATCAGCTTGTTGCTCCTTTATGTTAGGCCAACTAAATTGTTTTTCAAAGAATTTAGTTAAGGAAAAATTGGTTCATACCAGCTTTGCGGATCCTTTAGAGTCATACACTTTATTATTGTGAAAACTTTTCATACAGTTACCATGATCCTTGATCAGCACTCTAACTCCTGGCTTTTCTATTTTTATTTCTTTTATTAAATCTTTTGTTTGAGAAAGGCATGGTGTAGTTATTTCTCAACAAAAACCATGTTACTAATAAGAACTTCAGATAATACTGCAAATATCACAGTTTCATTTAAAAGTTTAAAAAGTTATATCCGGCTAAAACATGGGACATAGTAGAAAATGTTATTAAATAGCATTTTTAAAATTTGCAGTATTTGCAAAATTACTTATCATCCTTGATCATGGCACAGTAGCAATGAAATGCAATCATCTAGCACCACACATTCACTCTGTATGTGGAATGAATATGCAGACTATATTTACATAAAAACTGCAACTGAACATTCAAAAAATACGAAATTCCTGATTAATGTTGTAAAGTATAAATTCTCTTTGTAACTATATAAGGTACTATCAACAATACAATGAATTAAAATTTTTATTATAGTAAAAAACTATTAGTCTCCCTCAAGACACTCTCACTTTGAATACACATCATAGTGCTACTTTGTTTTGTTTTTTGTTCTTGAAATAGGGTCTTGCTTTATAGTGCAGGAGGGCCTTGAACTCGGTTGTGTAGCTCAGGTTGGCCTTGAACTCACCGTGATCCTCCTGGCTCAGTCTCCAGATTGCTGGGATTGCAGGCATGCACCACCATGGTGGGCACATAGTGCCACTTTCTATAGCAGTTTTTAAAGTCCTATTTTTGTAAATGTCATCACTTGTGCTGTCCTGGCTGCCTCAGTATCCGAAACAATTCCAAAATGTTTACCTCTCATGGTCATTTGACTTTGGGGAAGAATCGTAAGTTATGTGGTGACAGATCCAGTGCATAAAGTGAATGAGGACACACTGGAATGTTTTTAAGAACCTGCCTTTTCATTGGGTGCACTATGCAGCAGCACGAACCACATTTTTATCCCATCTTGTGAAGACACTAAAGAAAGTGGACTTCCAGAACTGCTTCAGAAAGCGGCAGTAGTCATGAAATGTCCTAGCTGAAGTGAGATGGAGCGTTTTGAGGGAGATTAACGGCAATGTCTTATTATAATAAATTTTGTAAACATTCACCATATATTTTGACAATGCATACACTTTCAAAGCTATAGTTGTTTAAACACAATATCACAATGACAAAATTCATTTCAATATTTTTATCAATGAAGAAGTAATTCTTTTAATTACTATATCATCTAAGAAAATTGTCATGATTCTACTTTATCTAATATATAGTCCACATTAAAGTTTCTCTAATTGTGTTTAAAATTTATAGCATTAAAATGAGATCATATCTATCTATCTATGAAAGTTCAGGACCTAATCAAGGTGCAAACACTGAATTTGAATACATGTCTCTTTAGTCTCCTTTAATTTCATATGGTCCCACTACTATTTCATCTTTTATGATAAAGATATTATTTATACACCCAGACAGATATCTTACAGAATGTACATACTCTGATCTGTCAGATTCATACTTCATGATTAGACTGGAATACTATGATATAATGTTGTATGTCTCACATTGTACCACTTTACAAATCACACGTTCATTCATCCACAATATGAAACGCTAAATTTGATCCCCTAATTTGAGTATGACTGTCAGATCTCTCCATTGTACAGGTACATTTTTCCTCTTTGGAATTAATAAATAGCTGTTGAGATAATAATCATGAGACCATATGAATATCCAGTTTGTTTAGAGCCTTCCACTCAACAGTCTTAACATCCAATTATGATCTTTGCCTGAGTTAATTAACAGTACTAACTAGCAATTTCATAATTCTATCGTTCTATGTTTTAACTGTCATTCCTCTGTAAAGAACAATCTCACATTTCCCTCTTCTTTTTCACCTCTTTTTACTGGAATGGGTTTTTAAAAATTTTCAATTAGTGAATAGTATTACAATCCATACTATCATTATTCTTTCAGATGTTCAAATTGTATCATATTTTCCCTTAGGAACCCAGCAAGCAACTTTTTGCATCTTTTTAACATGTCTCCATCAGACAGATCATGAACACTGAATTTCTAATATAACAAAATGTTCCAGAGTATTTCTGCCTAACAGCCTGGAATTAGAAATTTCTCTAAGAACCACTGGCTCCCTTTAGTGGAAAAGAGTATTTGTAAACCAAAACTTGGACTCCTAATTTATTCATCTTTATAGCAGCACAATGACATCTAAGCCCTTTTTAGGGACTGAGACATTAATACCTCTACTTAAAATTCAGCACCACAGTGCACCTTCCAGTGCCCCATTCCTTATTTGTATCTCCCAGAACCTTGCTGCTCCAAAATCCAACATAATTACTCATTTACCCTACTGTATATTACACATAAATATTTGGGATTACTATTCAAGTATCACTACAAACAAAAAAAATCTACTAGCACGGTTAAAGATCCTTTTGTGGGTGGATGGGTTGTTTGTTTTGGATATTTCTGAGTCTGAGACTTTTTTTGTATAGTCAGAAATACGCCTAATAAGGTTAAAAGTACTTAATTTTTTTGGTGATTATGTTACAAACTTGTTAGGTTTATCTCTTAGTTCCTCTTCTCTCCTTGATGGGACAAAATATCCAACACCCACAGTTAAAGGGCTAAAGGTTTATTTAGTTCACAGTTTGTAGAGGTTTCAATCTCTATGTAATCAGCTGGCTCCAAGGCAGGGTGGTATGGCAGACAAGCATTGCAAAGAAACAGTTCATGGCAGGCAAAAGTTAGCAAAGCAAGCAAGGGGTGACCACAGCTCTTTATAGCCCTTTTATTTTATCCAAGCTGTTAAGGGTATGCACTCGCACTCTTAAACCTAGTGCCCTTGATCCTAGCATTGCACCATGAATCAATTCCAGTATCACACACTTCAGATCCAGCCAACTCTGAAAAAGCCCCAGTTACGATCGTGTGAGGTTTTTAGGGGGACATATAGACATAAACCATAACAGTTCATTTGTTTCTACTTCTATTTACTTTTAGGGTTGTTAGGTGACTATATGAAACATGTACATATATTTGAAAAGTCACAACTATATGTATAAAAATACAGCCTCCAGGTGTCTCACTGTCATCCCTTTCCCCTCCCTAGTACTCACCTCCTTACAGTGACCATTTTATTGGTCTCTGGTTAATCCTTCCTGTGTTTTTTCTTTGCAAAATTAAGCTAAACATTTTTTAACAATTTTCTTTATTATAAAACAGGACCATGCATGTACATTTCTTATCTGAAAATTATTACATATTGATTCATTATTCTTTTTAGTATTATATTCAATTTCTATTTAGCATTATATTCAGTCTCTGTGCAGAGATATTTAGTTTTTACCAATATTCTGCCACTACTAATAGTCCTACAATGAAAAATATTGAGCATATGCTCTTCCATATTTGATCATGGAATTCAGAGTAAGTCCCTAGAATCTGAGGTAGTAGGTCAAAGAGTAAGTGTAGGTATAATGTTGTTGAATATTCCAAAAATTCTCATAGTTATACCATTTCACATCCCTGTAAACAATGTTTGAGGGTAACTGCTGCCTCACAGGCTTATCAATTAAATATGTTCTACGCTTTTGAATGTTTCTCAGTCTTTGTATATTTTAATATTCATTACCAATTAAGTTGAACATCTTCTCATATATTATCATATATACTGTAATTAATTATCCATGTCTTTGTTCATTTTTAAAATCATGATTTAAATTTTTTCATGCAAAAAAACAATTCAATAAACCTACAAAATACCATAACATTTTGCTTTAAAAAATAAAACATAAAAATATGACAAATATGTGAATCAACTGCAATGTCATTTAAAACTAGTCATATTCTATATGATATTCCAAAAGTACAGTCAGAAGAATTGTGTCAAGTGAGATGAATGCTAAAAAATGCATTCAAATTACATTTGTATGATGCCAATCAATGTTCTAAATGTTTCACCCCATAGACAACCAAGCCCTGGGGAATGTCAGTGCTTGGGAAACATGACTAAGAATAACCTTCTTCCAATGAGGTTTCGTTGCACCCACCTCACAAGTACAGGTAATCCTCCGAGGATGAGGGGCTTCCTGTTGTAGCTGATACACTGTGAGAAGACAGAAATAAAAGATGTCAGTCTCCTTTATGTATAACATATGAATATATTAGGAGTATCAAACTGGCTGCATTTTATGCTCTTAAGAACTGACTCACTTCATGTTATTAAATTAAAATTTGTTATAAACAAAGCACAGTAAACTAAATTTAATGCAAGTCTAGGAGCAAGCACAGAACAAAAAATCAGAACCCATACAAATGTCTCCTTACCTTATAGCAAACTCATGCTGGATATTTAGCTCAATTTTTCATAATATGGTCATTTATTTCTCCTAATGTGTGTGGGTGTATTAAAGCATTCTCTGATATAAACCAAAAATGGTTCAATATCTACGTATATTATAAAGTACATTATTAAGTACCAAAGTTGAAACTAAAATTAGAATTTATAGGCTAGAAGTAACAACACATATTTTACTTTTCTCTTAATTTATACCACAGAAATTTATCTTCAAATATGATCTCCCCTAGACTTCCGGGGAAGATGGCGACCAGGTGAGCGGCAGAGGGAATCTCTCCCAGAGACCGATCATTTGCGCGCGGGTGCCCGGTCCATGGATACAAAATTCCAACTGATCGGGCTGCTCTCCGCGGCATGAGCATTAAAGGGCCGGCTGGACAAGCTGGGCAGCGAGAAGTGGGCGGATCCTGAGAGCTGGGCGCCCGAGAGATCAGTGAGGTGCTTCGGCCTCAGCTCGGCTCAAATCGCGTACAGCCAAGAGAGCGATTGCGGCGGGAGGAAAGCCTCCAACTCCTGAACCCGATCGGCTCAGAGGCGGCTGTAACCAGGATTTGTTGGAGGCAGCAGATCAGAGGAAACTCAGAGTAACGAGATACTGGGACACATTGCGCCAATCTGGGCAGCGTAACGGGATCCCCCTCAGAGCCCCGCCCCCGCAGCCAGCGCTGCACGAACTGGAGCGCCTGAGATCGGCAGGATTTCTCAGTCGGGATAAAGCTCGATCCACGGAGATACATCTGAACGGCATTCCTGCCTGCAGGATCCCAGGGCGAGTTGAGTGGGCGCTCTAACCGGTTTTTCCTGAGTCGGGAAGAAGCTCTGCCCAGCTAGTGACATCAAAGCAGCTTTAAGTACTGCGGGATCTCCCAGGTAGGAAGAGCTAGCTAGGCGCCCCTAGGGGATTTGTGAGGTGGGAAGGAGTTCCACCCAGGGAGGAACACCTAAGTGGCCTGTCTGCAAGACGCCTGGGGCGGCGACCTGTTTATACGCCCCAGCCAGGGCTCCCGGTAGGGAGTAGAAGCGGAAATCTCAGCAGACAGCTTAAGGGACATTCTCCCAAAGAGAAGGAATCATTGGAGCAGCCTCTGCAGCAGGCCTTTGCCTGCTGAACTGCCTGGGGAATTTATAGCTCCACATTTTGAA
>PVLD010023967.1:0-25000 GCA_004027595.1 Dinomys branickii | reverse complement strand
CAACTCTCTCAAGCCTTCAGGACCGCAACCTCTACTCAACCAGGATTCAGCACCATGGCCAGATCCCTGAACGCCCTTCCCTCCAGGGCACAGTGAACTGTGAAGGGCTTCTTTAAGGAAGGGCTTCTGCTCTTCTTTCTAGCCTCATCACAGCTGCTGGTGGCTAACCTACGTCCTTAAGTAAATGCCACCGCCACGGCATATGCCAAGAGCTGAGCATATGTGGTAAACCAGGTGGCCTGCTGTCAGCTTGCTATGCATCTGGTGGTATGCAAAACTAAATGGAAGCAGGGGAAGGCATATTCTTCCCACCCCCAGGCCCAATTCTGAGCACAGCAGGGTTGCAATTTATAATTCTGGTTGCCCACAACTGGGACATTGTTCAGGGCCATGGGATTTTGAAAGGCTGTGAGCTGGAATGGGTTCTTTCTTCCGGAACAGCCCTCCCATGGTTATGCTGTTCTGTTTCTGTTGCACAGGACGTAGAACAAGTGGACATGGCCTGCACTTTAGCAAAGGAGTAGGCAAAAGAGGCCAAACTGGGAGTAGCACAGTAGAGTTGGCTAAGTTGTGACACTGGTGGATTTGTCCTCACGACAATGTGATTTCCTCATTTATGGAAGGATTTTACCTGCGTGGTACAGAACAGAGCCCCGAAGCAGAGATCAAGACAAGTTGTGACTGGTGGACATGAGCAGGCACACACATACATACACACACAGTCATATGCGCACTACAGTGGAATGTTCAGGGTATAGATTGTGCAATTAGACAGAATGAACTCAGGCCTTACTTTAACATTACCAGCTTCTTGACCTTGAGCTAGCTACCTAACCTCTAAGGCATGAATGCTTCACTTGTTACATGAGAATAAATCATCTTAATAACAAGGACTATAAAATGTTGAGAAGATTCAATGGGGTAATATCTTTAAAGCATATAGCAATTAGCTCCTAACAAGCACTCAATAAATGTTGCTCATTATTTCAATTTCTCAGAAAATTATTTCTGTATCACAATTTTCTTCAGTTTACTCACATGATTATTGTTAATAACTATGGAAAAGTCCCCATAGCAGGGGAAATGATTAGCAAGTTAATTAATTGTTTGCACTTATGTTCAAAGTGTAAGGTTTTAAATTAAGTTGAGGTCAGCCCTAGCAGTTCTGGTGTAAGAAAGAATTAGTTGAGTTTAGTGCCCTCACTGTAAGACTTGTGAAAGTCAAGTCGTTCTGGGAAATTTGTCCATGGACTTTAGTAGTAAATGTGATCAAACGCAGACTTCCTGTGTTTTGTGCTATAAATAAGAAGTATACAGTTTGCAAATTCTGATGTTGGTGGTCATCCCCAGAAGGGCCAGCCTTTGTATTCATGTGCTCTTTTATTGCGGTTTTCTTTCTCTCATTTCTCTAAGTCTCAATTGAGAGTGCTTTGTCTCTAGAAAAATACTCTTCCAAACTCACTTTACATTCATTTGTCAGCCTGGGGCAAGGTGACAAAACAGCTCCTTGAGTAGAACTGAGTGGGGTAGGGGTTGGCTTTGTGTTCCAAATACTCCATGTGAGGTGAGATTTCTTATCTTGTGCCCTCCTTATAAAGTAGCCATGTGCACTGCCCAGTCTCTGCAGGATGGAGGCCATGGAGAATAGCAATGAGAACTGTGTTTCCCAAATATTTTGCAGAATCGGACAAGAAAGGCCAACTGCCTATACATGGTATAAATTATAGAAAACAGTGGTGTAATGACATTGTTTGGTGAATAAATTAAAGCCCTGAGTCATGAGGGCACTAACAGAGAAGTAATTAAAAGGAGAAAAGAGATATTTTCAGCTGACATTAGAAGTGAGACAGAGATGGGGCAGGGTGAGTGGAGGGGGCAGCAGGCTCCTTCCCAGGCTGCAGCTCCAAAGCAAAGCAGGGCATGACTGCTCTTGGCAGTCAGGGAAGATGAGGAAGGAGGCCAGCACTACTGAAACCAAGGGGCGGAGGGATGCTCATGGGGAGAAAGTGTGTGGACACAAAGCCACGTGGGTTTGGGAGGGTGATGGCTGTCAATCTTACATTGGGCTGGGGTGAGAGAGTTCTAGCATAGACAGATGGAGCCCTGGTGAATAAGGATGGGCCTGGGCTGCAGCTGGGTTTCTTTGGAGTTATAGGGCTCTATTGCCCGTTTTTGCAAATATCCTGTGACCTGTGCACTCTAGGAGTCAGAGGTAACTACAGGCATTTTAAGGCAAGGCAACCTGTCCTGGGCCTGCTGCTATGCTTGGATATGAGGGCTGCAGGTGGGCTGCAGTGCTATGTGGGGCCAGCAAAGGGTCAAGACCTCGGGAAAACTCAAATTTTGAGCCAATATAATTCCATTTTGGACAATATGCCTTTCCCGGCTTCTTGTGGAAGAAGAGATTTCTGTGGTGAATCATGCTCTGTTCACCCTCTGCACCAAGGTATTCCCGGCATGGAGTAGGTACCACATTAGGATGTGCTGAGTGAGCGAGCGAGTGGAGACTGCCTTTCCAGATAGAGAAGGCAGAATGATATTAAACCTCATCTTGTTTTGAGAATTTGCTTTTCTCCTTTGTTCCCTGCTGTAACCTAATGCCTACCTAGAAGGATGATAAGCACACAATGACACTCAATAAATGGAGTGATCATATAATACACTTGTGAAAGTGAAAGGAAAACTGACTTAATGGAATTCCAGAACAATAGATGTGAACTGGACAGAGCAGGACATTTGGTTGCCTGTCACTAGTACTTAATTGAGTGAATTAATCTTGCATCCTTGGAATTCTCTGGAGAAGAGCAAAGGCTTTGACTCTGTTTTTGCTACATTGCTTGCATTTATGCTTGGGCTCATTCAACCAACTTACTGAGCACCTACGTATACTACGGGTCTGCCCCTGCCAGAGTCAGTACCTAAGAAAGACACTACCCGTGTCTGAGTCAGGTGCCTCACCTCAGGCGCTCATCTCACAGCCCTGATGGACTGTACTGCACTGTATCTGATGCTGTATAGTTCGTGGGATCTGGAAGGAAAAAGCATCAGGATCCAAAGAGGAAAGAGCCACGTTTTCACTCTCAGGGTGCCCTTTGTCCAGTAAGATGCTATACTGTTGAGAGATGAGTATTTAACAGTGTGGTAAGTGTTAACAAAGGATTAAGTGCATGTGATGGGGAACCAGCTGTGTGGAGGAAGTGGCCAAGAAGGGAGACATCAGGGAGCCATGAAAGAGGATTGAGAATTTCTGAAGGGAGCCAGCATGCCAAGCAAAGCTGTGCAAGAGATAGGGCTCACAGCAGGCTAGTTCAATACCACCAAGATTCCAGGATGGTAAGGAGAGAATGAGGATGAAGAAGGGTGAGTCCTTGACCTTCCAGATCCCATGGACTGTGCACCATCAGATACAATGCGGTACAGTCTCTCAGGGCTGCGAGATGAGAGTCCGAGGTGAGGCACCCCCCAGACAGGGGCATTGTCTTTTTTAGGTTTTGACTCTGGCAGGAGCAGTAGTAGAGAGGGAGGCTTCCAGATACTGAACTAGACAGGGGCTTGCTGTGGCCCTTACAGGTTGCCTGCCCATTGAGTGATGTGTAGTACCTCTCAGTCTTGCTGAGTTTTCTTTTCTTTCTTTTTGCAAAAGAGCAAGGCCATTGGTCCCTGCTTTGGAGGTGGTGCCTGGATTTGGGAGTTGCAGAGTGGCCACCATGCTGGCCAAGGAGGCAGCTGCTGTGTGCAGAGTGGGAGATCCTCAGGTCTCCTTGGTCTTCCCAGAAGTCTGAGGATGTGGAGAGAGCAGCTGGGTGGGAGGTGGTGGATGCTGGGAAAAAAAGCAGACAGGAAGCCAGAGATGGAGGAGGAAGCTGGGGCTTTGCTTCGATAAGGCCCATCTGCCTCCCCATCCAGAGCTTTTGAATGTAATATTAAAATGTTCCTCATTATTTTCTTTGGATGAGTTTGCTATCCTGATGATATTAATTATTCTTAAAGGTCAACAGCACTCTTTCGAATCCCCTTCTGTTCTATCATGTAATCAGTTAATTAATTGGAAACCATTTAGCAGCGTCTGCTGCGTGCGTTGTCTGGTGCGAGTTTTCTTGTTTTGCTGTTCCTGTGGTGATGGTTCCCTCCACATGCCTTTCTTCCAAGGATTTGGGAACTTGAGCGTGGACTCCGCCTGTATCCCTCCCCCTCTGCTGGCTGATCTCCTTTCATTCACAGTTGGCTTTGGAGGTGTTATCTCATCAGCTTTTTCTTTGTGAATCCTTACTAATAATAGTCCATTCCCATTGAGCACCTACCCTATGACTGGCACTGTGTGGGGCGTCCTGTGTAATCTTTGACTTGATTCTCACCACCTGCTATGGTAAAGGCTTTGAACCCATTTTGGAGGAGATAAATGAGTGGCAAAACAAGCTTGTATAGCAAGAGAGTGGCTGAGTCAGGACAGAACCTCCTGGTATATTACAGTGTCCTTGTATATTACAGTGCGGGAGCTTTGGAGGATCTGGGAGAGGGGGTTTGGGTTGTTGTGATCAGGCCTTATTTAGAATTCTCAGTCCCTGGCACTGCTGCAGCATTTTATAAGAAGCTGCAGCCCTGTGTACCTCCCTCCCCATCTTTGTTATGCTTCTCCTTCACTCCCTGTCTCTGAAACCTGATGCAGACGGGGAATCCCTCTGCATTCCAAGGGCAGAGCAGAAGCAGGAACATGCTTGGGGTAAGAATCCCCCAACCCCTGAATAAGACCACCGCCAAAGCGACCCATCAACTAAAGGATGAACTCTGCTAGGTGCCTGAGCAGCTGCCCTCTTTGTTCAGGCTGAGACCACCCCTCCAAGAGCTCCCAAGAGGAAGCTGCAGCCCTGGAGTGTCATCCTGTGGTGGTGCCCGCAGACCTTTCCCCAGCTAGGTCTGGGCTGCAGCCGTCTCTGGGTCTCTGGGTCTCTAGTCGATGACTCTCCATGTCTTTCCCTTGGATCTCATGTGGATTCACGTGGAGGATAGGTGCCTGTCCTGTATATCCTCCTGTAGTGTCCTGGTGACTTGCAGGGATATGGTGAGAAATTTGATTCAGTTTCCCCTTACTGACCCAAGGACTATGATTGCTGCCACACTTGAGGATGGAGAAAGGTTTCCAGATCTTTTACAAGAATGCTAGGCTCCTGTCTTGGTGGTGGAGGCAGGTGAGGGTCATGGGGAGCCACTTTTGCTGACACTAGGAAGGGGCAGAGCACAGACTCTGCAGCCTCATGCAGCCTCTGTGGGCCCAGGGGTAGTTGTCAGACTTCCTTAACCCCTGATCCCCCATTTTTCAAGTGGAAATGATGATATTTTGACTGTAACTGTAGTGTGTTCCTACCAATGTTATTAATGTGGGCCTTGAATGCAAGGTTGTTAAGAGAGCTGCCTGGTGTAGTCACCAGGCATGCTACCTACTGCTATTAAGATCATGTCTGATGGCCCTATGACCACAGCAACCTTGCACTGAGTACTTGTTCTGTGCCAGGCACGATGGTGGGGGTCATTGACAAGAATTAATTTACCTGAATCTTCATGTGTGTGTGTGGTGTATGGCCTTGGAGACTGAACCCATGTGTGCTCTATCATTGAGATTTATCACTAGCCCTTTTAAAATTTTACTTTGAGACAGGTTCTTGCTAAGTTACCTCGGCTGGGCTCAAACTCACGCTCCTCATGCCTTAGCCTCCTGAGTAGCTGGGATTACAGGTGCACACTGCCCCCGGAAGCAAGTGCCATTGTGACTTTGCTGATCAGGAGAAAGAGGGTCAGGCCAGGGAGGTTGGAAAACTTTCTCAGGCTGGGTGCCCCCATGAAGGTCAGAACTTCAAAGTCCATGCCGTATCACTACAGAGGGTTTTCAACTTGAGTGTGCACCAGCCACACCTGGGGGCTTGAGACAGGGTGGTGTGCTCAGAACTTCTGATTCAGAAGGTCTTGGGTTGGGCCCTGAGAATCCCCAGCAGCTCTGAGACTGAAGTTCTGGGGACCAGAGTTTGAAAGGCACTGCCTGCCTTGCAGGAGTGTAGTATGCTGAGGACAGCACACTATTCTTACACTGTCTAATGGACCTCCCCGCTGCCATGACAGTTGCCCAGTTACCAGGTCCTGAAAATGAATCTATAGCTGCATTCCCTACATGGTCCCATGGCTGAGTCTTCTGCTTGACCCAAGTGGGGGAGAAGGTCCTAGTCACCAGTGGTGGTCGCACTCCTTCCTGGCTCTCAGAAGGGAAGCAGATGGGGCCAAGCCATGCTCTTCTAATCCCAGGGTCTGGCCTGGGATTGAGAAGGCAGGAGGCCAGCACTGTTCTGGGTCAGCAAAGCCATCTCTGTCTATCCAGTGTCACTGAGTCTTTTGCCCTGGCTTTGCTTCTGCTCTGGGTTCCTAGGCTGATACTTCAGCTGCTGACCTAGGGTCTTTGCTTCTTGACTGGGCTCCAGGGAACCCTACCTGAGGCAGTCAGGATGGTGGCCCAGATAGTGGCCCAGGCCCTGCCTTCTTGCTGCTGTGGTCTGTCTCCTCCCTCCTCTACCCAGCTGCACTCTCTCTACCCTCGGTGACTAAGGAAGTGCTTCCTCTGCCTAGTTCCTGTCTCCAATCTTGGTTTCAATTCATGGTTTCAGATACTTAGTCTTTGGTCTTTTCCTTTCCTTCTCTGGGACCTCCCTCAGTTTCTCTGGTTTACAGCCCCCTACTCTCAGCAGGCCTGGTACTCCCAAAGGCTGTCTGTAGGAGGAGCCCCAGTTTGCATGGGGTGGGTGGCAGGGGAACACACAGATTGATGCTGAAAATCCCAGTCTCTCTGGGCAGCAAGATCTTTATTAGCTCCTTGGTTGTCACTTTCCAGTGTGGTGACAGTGACAACTTCCCCAGACTGCCTATGGACCCCTCCTAACTGGGGGTCCACCGCCAAGTTTCAGAAGGAAGTTCTAGTTATTCATAATACCATCTGTCCTCAGGAACCCATGGGGGACCCTGTTCACCTCTTGACAGGTGTCTCTTTCCATCTGGACACATGACCCTTTCATTTTCTCCAAGCTGTATCCTCCAACTTTCCAGGACTGAGGGATTTGATTGGAGCCAAAGTCAACTCATCCAGAAAATAAAATTTCACTAGATCAGTGGCTGTCTTAAGTGCATTCCTAAACTAGCAACATCCATATCCCCCAGGAGATGCTTACAAATGCAAATTCTCCTCCAGACCTTCTGAATCAGAAACTCCAAGAGGTGGATGGAGCCTGGAGACCTGATTCTCACCAGCCTCTAGGTGGCAGGGTGGGGGTGCGGGTTTGGAGGACCTCTCCTTACATGCTTCTCCAAGCCTACCCTGACCCAGGCCATCTGCAACCTCTGTCTTGAAGGAGGGATTGGGTACACAATGGCTCACTTGGGTTTCCTTAGGAAGTGGCTCCAAGCTGCTTTCTGCTCCTGGTTTCATAGTTTTAAAGGCAGCCATAGGTTTTCCTTTAATGGGAAGAGTAGCTGGTAGAGAGTAGGCAGGTGCATAGCTGCAGAGAAAGGTAATTAACAGGAACATGCTGCTTGCACCTGCTCAGTGTGATCCTAGGGTCCCTGGTGCTGACAGCCCCCTCCTGGGCAGCCTCACCAGCTGGGTCCCTGCTCCCCTCCACAGCTCAGGCTTTGCTTTCAATCAGTAACTGTAGGGGTTCTTGATCTCCCCACAGATGCTCTGCTTGCTGCGTGTTTGTTTTCCTCTTGTCAAGACAGCTATTGAGTAAAAAATGAGCACTTTGCCTTGGCCACATCCACGCGTCATCACTTACATGTGGGCCTCTCTGGCGCAGTCGGCTGTTCACCCACAGGGTCTGCGTGCCTTGTGGGTGGGTGGCAAAGGTGGGAGCACCTGCCCAGAAGCACCTCTCCAGGCTCCAGAGGGTCCACATGCTTTGAAGGCATTTAGCTGCTGGTTAATTTGCTTAAAAAGAAACTCTCAAGAAGCAGAATGCCTGAGAATAAACTCAGTACTATGTTCAAGATTTGGTGTTAAGCAGACAGCACAAAGAAACCAGACAGACTTGAAGGTTGCTTTTGTGGCCTGGAGCTGAGGTGGATACTGGGTGAAGGTGAGGGGTTCAGGATCTATGGTCCCTGTTCAAGGACTGAGGGGTGAGGTGTGGCAGATGGGGACCCCCAACCTACACATCACTGGAAGCAGGCTCTCCCTGTCGTCTCAAGTCCTGCATTTCCATAGGTTTTGTGAACTGATGCTTCATTGCATTGAGTGAGGTGTGGACTCAGAAAGTCACTGCCTGGCACTAATACTTATTCCCTGGGCTTGGGCCTGTGTGGCTTTAGTGGTCATTATGGATGGGTTGATAAAAACAGAGGATATACAATGACAGTGGGAGTGTTCGTGCAGTGCTTCCTCAAACCAGGTGCTGGGCCCGCTGCTCCGCACACCCCACTTGCCATGTCCCGTTGAACACCCATGACTCAGGGGGACCTGCCCTTTATTTACCCTCAAATGATGGTTGAGCACACTGAGATCTAGCATGGTGAAGCAGCTTGTGCGGGCCACAGGGCACAGGACTGCCACCCAAGCTCTGTGTTGCCAGAGATTGGGGCCTTATCTTCCTGCCTAACACAAGACCAGCGTCACCTTTGTAACCTCGTATGGCCTGGATGGGAGATCCCTCAACTACCCTGCTGAGGGCTCTGGAGAAACTGCTTTCAGTTGGATTATCTTGGAAGTTTACATAACCTCTGGGACCCTCAGTCTCCTGTCTGTAATCAGAATCTGGAACTCTTGTGTCCTGGCTCTAGGGACAGGGAAATGTTTTCTCCTCAGACTGGACCTGTGGGGTTCTGAGGGAGTCCCTCTGCCCAGAGATGTGGGGTGCTGCTGATGCTGGACAAAGCAGCTAGCTCTGGGATCTCTGGCACATGGCCTCAGGCTTGGTCCTGGTCTGCCAGACCTCTGTGTTCTGCTCAAGATGCCCAAGGACACACAGGCCCTACGGAGGCAGCACCAGACTGCAGGCTGCAGTGGGAGCGAGCCCAGTGGGCTAGGGACTGTCCTCCACCCTCTGACTGGAGGCACCAGGTGGGTGCTAGAAGCAGGGAAGGGGAAGGAAGTGGAGCAGGGGCTCTCAGCTGTTCTGGTGGAGCTAAACTGAGAACTGGTAGGGGCACGTGGGTCTGTGTGAGTACAGATCTGTGTGAGAAGTTGTGGTTGTGTGTAGCACAGTGTGGTGCGCTGCGTATGCTGTTCCGATATGTGCGGTGTGTGCATGTGTGATTTTGTGTATAGTGTGTATGCATGTCTGTGATCAGCGTGGGTGTACTCACCTCTGTGCACAGCTGTGTGAGCAGGACATGGAGGTGTGCTTTGCAGGTGGGAGTAGTGGAACAGGCTGGTGGCACACCCTGCCAGGCCTGGGGTTGCCACTGCTGTTCGGCATTCCCTCTCTGCTTCGTCACACCGACCTTCATTTTTCTGCTGTGGTTGCTGAGTAGGAAGAAGCACTTCCTCGCATTGCCTTCAGAAACTCATGCCAATTTTACTGAGTTTTGTGGGACTTCACTTGACCTTGCCAAGGATTTATTCTGGATTCCAGGAGCTATAACTGCTATACCTTGAAGAGAGGTGGTTCTTTGTCTTCAGGAAAACCAGTTTGGTGGGGGAGGCTAGCATACACAGAGATGCCTTTTAGAGCCATCAGTCGGAGATGTGGGCTGTGGCCCAGGCTCAGGGGAAAGGCAGGAGAAGGAGGAGGGAGAAATTTCAGTGTGGGAGGCACGACCCACCCTGGGTGAGGGGCAGTGACATGTGCCTCCAGGGTGGGGGCAGAGTGCAGACCATGGAGAGAGCACCAGGTGCACTGTGCACAGACTGTGCCAGGCTGTGGCCAGCAGAGCGGGCCGTCCTGTTTATGGCAGGTCCTAGGCCTAGGTCTGGGGTGCGATGAAGGAGAGGAGGAAGAACAGTCATAACTAGAGAAATAGGAGGTTGAGATCATCTCATGCAAGGACTCTGGGCCCTAGTCTGATCTCCCAGTGTGTCTAGCTGTGACCTTTCCTGCTCTGCTCAGCACGTGGCAAGCCCTGGCCCTTCTCTTCCTTCCTGTCCCAAGTTCTCTGTTCTAGAGGATGTGGAAGCCACTCACTGATGTGATGTGGTTCTTGGAAATAGCTGATTCCCTTTCATTAAATAAGCTCATGCCTGCTGGATGCTGGGGCAGATTGGCATTTGAAGAAAGAAAACTTGTCTTGACTTTGGAGCACCTGTGTTAATATTTTCCTGCTGTGCTGAGGGCCTCAGTCATTGCCTGGGTTTTACAGATGGTCCAGGAATGTACTTTCCAACATGGTAGCTTTGGCCACCCTGGGGTACTGAGCACTGGAAATGTGGCCAGTCCACATTGAGATGTGTTGTGAGTGTAAAATACACATTGATTTGAAAGACTTACTACAAAACCAAACAAAAAAATAATGTGGAATATCTCTGTTGGCAGTATTTTTAAAGTTGATTGTATGTTGAAGTAATGATAGTTTAGCCTTCTTTTTTTTTGTACCGGGAATTGAATTCAGGACCTTGCACTTGCCAGGCAGGTGCTATGCTGCTGAGCTACATCCCCGGCCCTAGACATATTAAGTTAAGTAAAAAGATATTACTAAAATTAATTTCACCTTTTTTACTTTTAAAAATGAAAGTAATAGAAAATTTCAAGTGGTATATATGGCTTATATTCTACTTCTTTTGAAAGTGCTGGTCTATACTAGTGGTTGCTACCTCATATTTTCTGAGAAAGGTCACTTAGTAACGAGTATTGTGGGCTTTGTGGTCATTTGACGTCTGTAATGATAATTCAGGCTTGCTGTTGTAAATGTGTAAGGGGTCTGTGTTAGTTTCCCATGAGTGTGTAACATCAACACACAGTATGTGACATTAAAACAACGAAAAATCACTCTACCTCTGAGGTTTAGAAGCCCAACATGGTCTCATGGGCTAAAATCAAGGTGTCAGCAGGGCTGTGTTTCCTTCTAGATGTTTGTATGGGAGCTCGTTTCCCTGCTTCTTCGTTCTTCTGGAGGTTGCATACGTTCCTTGGCTTGCGGCCCTCTCCATTTTTAAGGCCTACAACTTGGCGTGTCTCTGTCCTGCCTGCCCTAGTCACATTTCTCTCCAACTTCCTCGGCCATCCTCTTCCACTGTTAAGGGTCTGGGGCTACCTGGACTACCAGCTAATTTAGGATACTTTTCCCTTAATCTTGGTGGTTTCTGTACAGTCCCTTTTGTTTGTAAATTAATGTATTCACAGATTCTGGAGATTAGGATGTGGGTATCCCTGGGAGGTGGATTATTCAGACTAGAACATGACCATAGACATCATATAAGTGAGTGGGCCTGGCTGTGTTCTAGTAAAACAGCAAAGATAAACTGCTGGTCTTGAGCTTGTGGAACCCTGGGGTGGGCTACCCTTTCCTAAGTATGTTAGGCAAGGTGATGTTTTCGCTACATGCTCCATAGTGAAGGTCCTGTAGTCTATTAAGTTTGAGAAATTCAGTAAGCTAGATCCTTCTCTTAGTTAAGGCTCTGAGAAGTTCTGCAGTGGATAAGCCTGGTTAACTTTTCTTAGCACAACATTTTTCAATCCCTATAAATTTTTTCACCCAGGAACAAGGTGCAGACTCAGATTCCCAGGCACATACTCTGGGAAAAGCCTGGCATGGCCCAGCGCAGGGCCTTTCAGAGAAGGCTGCCTCCAGTCTCCTGATCTAAGATCACGACACCAGTCACGTCACTTGAGATTTGATTAGAGAAAGCATTTTGGCTTCATTAAAGTTCATTAAATGAGCCATCCAGTGTAATTTAGCTGAATAAAAATGGTTCAAATGGCTTTAACCCCCAACCCCTCTTACAGCAATTTAATTGAGGGAAAAGCAAATATATCGATGATGTAGAAAAATATTTCTTGGCTTTCAAGAGGGGGAGGTTGGGAGACAGCACCTGCTTAATTGTCTCAGAACTGGATGACAAGGTCTAGCCGGCCTGACCACTCGCCTTCCTTCTTCCCTCCCTCCCTCCTTCCTTTCCTTTCTCCCTTCCTTTGTCCTTCCCTCCCTTCTTCTGTCTCTCCCTTCCTCCCCTCCATCCTTCCTTCCTATTCAAGGAGGTTGACGGTTGCCACTGTCTAGCAGGGTAGGCTTCACCATCTCTGGTGTGGGTCCGTGGTCAAGACTGGAGGAGGTCTGAGCCCTGGCCCTTGTGGACATGGACAGTAGACGGCCAGCCTGCCTTTCCCCTGTGCTTCACTCCTTTGCAACACACTGCAGGGTTAGTGCCACAGCAGGGATCATTCCTCCTTCTTCTTCAGGAATTTCACCCGCACCTTAGTGTAGCATGGTGGGAGAGGGGGCTGGCTGTCTCCAAGAAGATTACTATGGTCTGAATGATTGTGTCCCCCCAAATTCACATTTTGAATTGCTCATCTTCCAAATGATGATTAGGAGACGGGACTTCTGGAAAGTGTTAGGTGGTGAAGGTGGGGCCCCCACAAATACGGAATTGGTGCCCTCACAAAAGAGGCCCAAGAGACGCTCTTCATCCGCGTTATCATGTGAGGTTGGGCAAGATGACAGCTGCCTCCAGTGAAGCAGCCTTCATCAGACACTGAATCTGCAGCCTCTGAATTTTGGACTTTTCCAGAACCCACAAAAGTGTGAGAAATAAATTTCTCTTCTTCATCAGTCAGTCAGTCTATGATAGTTTGTTATAGCAGCCAGCATGGATTAAGACCTTAAGAAACAAGGTATATTCTATATTCTATATCAACAAGAGAGTGACCCATCTTGGACTCTAGTCCACCCTCGGCGGCCCCTTCTGAACACATTAAGTTATGAGAAGTGCTGGGAACACAGCTACAAACCGCGTATCTCATGGGGAGCCATGGACTTCCTGTGCTCCACCCTCCCACTTTTCTTTCCCCTTAGCAACCCTTCAGATTCTACCCTTTCCCACCATTTAAACCAGCCGAGATACATTGTGAACCCTCAACACAGCAAAAGGGGAAAAGGTCAGCACTTCTGCTGCAGGAGGGATAAAGGAGGGCCACCTGCCTTCGTCCTGTGCACCTGCTACCTCATTGCTGGAGAGTGTGTCTGCCTTCCTGCAGGAATAAAGACTTGCTCTGGCAAGACCTCTTGTTCTGGGTCTGAGTCCATTCTTTTTGACAGGGGCAATTTGAGTCTGGAGCTCATTTCCAATAAGACAAAGACCAAGAAGGTATCTATTTTTTTTCAGGGGAAAAGGAAGTGTGCAGGTGGATAGCTGAGGTGTTGGGATGTAAGGAAGAGAGATGTGCACCTTAAAAAATACTGCCTTTGTGGAGATTTGCATTGCAATGTTTCCAGCCAGCCTGGGAGCCTAGGGGAAGGGAAGCAAGGTTTCCGGTTAGCAGAGCTGGAAGTACAGGGCGCACCAGTGATGCTCATAGGAGGCGGGGGAGCAGCTGCAGGGATAACCCTCCAGGAGAGGCCGGCAGGGAGCGTTCACCATTGGGTGAAGCTGAAGACATTCATGGTTCTCTGCTTTCTCCCGCAATAAGCTCTTGCAGGAGGAGACTGGAGGATACACGGGCTGCACAGTGGATAGGCTCGAGTTGGATCTTAGCAGCTGGAACCTGAGTGGAAGCCTTGTTTCCTAGAGCAACCATGCATAGACAGTGAAGGAGTGACAGGAAGCCATGCCTGCAGTCTTCTGGGGCTCCCAGTGGGGCAGTCTACTTTACTGCCAGGGCTCGGAGGAAAGGCAGGGCTGAAAATGGGTGCATTCCTTGCTCTGGGCTGCCACAACTGCCGCCGGTCGAGTGGCTTCAACAGTTGATATTCATTTCTTCACAGTTGTGGAGATTAGAAGTCCAAAATTAGGGTTTTAGCAGGTTTGGTTCTTCTGAGGCTTCTCTCCTTGGCCTGTGCATGGCTGTTTCTTCCTGTAACTCCCTGGTCTTCCCTCTGTGACCAAACCTCTGCTTCTAAAGATGATACCAGTCAGATTGGACTATGGCTCACCCTAATGACCTCATTTAACTTTAATCACCTCTTTAAAGGTCCTTTCTCCAAGTACAGTAACTTTCAAAGGTATCAGAGGTTGTAATTTCAACATATCACTTTTGGAGGAGGACAAAATGTCGCCTACGACAACACCACAAAACTCGGGCAGAGGGGCTGGGGAGAGGCGGAGGTGATGTGCACATTGAGGAGCGGGGAGGAGACAGCTAAAAGGGTCAGCAGTGCTGCTGTAAGCAGGCAGGGTGCTGGCTGAATAGTACATGGGTGGGTTGGTCAATCTGGTCTACTAGACATGCTGGGTACCTGCCCCCAACAATGCTTTATACACTTAGACCCTCAGACAGTCCTGCCCATAGGGCTTGCCTCTGCCAACCGAAGAGGTGCTTCCATGTTTGGATCCACTCTTAATGTGGGAATTCCACAAAGCCTTCTCTCTTCAGGATCGCTGTGTGGATGGGGCTTAATGTCCCCTTCCTCACCAACCCCCCACGTGGTGTACTATGTTTAGGATAAGAGAAGAGCTCATACGATTGCTTTCTCTTGGTGACAGAGCACATCTCACTGCCCCTGCTGTAGGGGAATAGGCCTCCTGGGGTAAACAGTGGCATCATTCCCATCTTAGTGCTCTGTGCTTCTGCTGTCGTCGGTGCCTCCCTTAAGAAGGCCACAGGGCTTTCTCCCAGTCTAAAAGAGGCGGCCTGAGTATCCCTTTTCACAGCAGGATTAGTGCAAGACGGGCGGTCTCAGCCTCATCACTCCTCAAGGCCTAGCGTTTGGCCATATGTGTGTCTGGCTCCTTGTTCCCAGAGCACCCTGTAACCACATCATCATCGTTTATTACCTCTGGACCCCCGAGTCTGGCTGTGTGAGAGCCATTTGTGCAGGACAAAATTAATGGCTTTGTTTGGGAGTCTCAGATGAGAGATAGAGGCGGAGACGTCATAGAACTTGATTTTGCGAGAGAGTTTGATGTATCATCTCATAAAATCTTGCTCACCAAATTAATTCAATGGTCAGGTGGCCTGGACACTGGCCAGTGACCCCAGCAGAAGTCAGAGATGGGTGAGACGGTCAGAAGGCTGCCACGGGGCACAGAGGCAGAATGCCTCTTAATTAAATGCTTGTCTGATGAGTAGGGTAACCAGCTCATCAATAACTGATGACAGCTGAAGGCAGGTGAGGCACCAACTAGATGGAAAACTGGGCCAGTGAGTGCTGAATGGGTCTACTGAAGCCCTCTGAATCAGCTTCCCCATTTATCTTGCATTGTGAAAACATGTAAATGTCTAAGACGGCAGGATGGCCAGAGGTGTACCCTGTTGGTTTTGTGGGGTGGGAATTTGCCTTCATTCTTGGTTTTGCTGCGTGCGACCCTAGGGCTGGGTGCTTCTGTTGTGTGTCTCTGGCATGGCACTGTGTATAGCTGTACAGGTTGTACATACTGTACTCCTCTCTGAATGTGTGCTGTAATGTTCCTGAGTGTGTGTGTGTGTGTGTGTGAGTTTGTGTGTGTGTGTGTGTGTGTGTATGTGTAAGTGTGTGTGTGTGTGTGTGTGTGTGTGTGTGTGTGTACAGAGGGCAGAGTGTGGTAATGATCACTCCATATGGACTTCAAGAGCTGGAGGAAGCTGAGGGACCTTTCTCTTTCAGGTGGAGCTTGGTGGAAGGAGGCAGGGTGAGATGGGCGGCACATGAAGCCACCCCAGGAGAGCACCTCCCTTTTATCAGATATCCCAGCCCCCCCCTTTAACTTGTAATAAGGAGGAGATGATGCTATTTCTTATTCTTTATTTGCCCAGAATGCTTGTTATTTTCTTTCTTTCAGAATCCAATTTTCTCTTGACATTTCTGCCTAATGTAGCAAAGCATGATCTTTGGGAGAGGACACTGCTGGCAGCCTGGTCTCTGGAAGCCTAGGGCTTCCTGCTGCTTCTCCCTCCTGTGTCACCTGGACAGCTCCTGTCAACCCTCTCCCATTGCTTACCAGGGGCTGCACTGCAGGATCCTTTACATCTGAGGTTTTGGGTTGTGGAGTCCCTGCGAGATGTTGCTGTTGAGCTTCAGGCTAGGGATTTTGCTCAAGGAAGCTAAAGGTAGAAGTCACTGTCTTTCCCAAGTTCTGACAGGATTCCACTGTGGATATAGAAGTCTGGGGCTTGTCCAAGGATGCAGCTATACATAAATAGCAAATCACAAATAATAGAGAAAAAGCTAGCTATCTGGATAGTTTAAATCTCAATTGATTAACACATCATAAAGGCTGATGACAACAGAGACTCAGAGAGTGGCCCTGAAATCTGTTGTCCTCAACCCAAGTTCTGGGCTGCCAGTCCAATAGCTAGGGAATGCCAGTGACTGGGAGGCATGTGCTGTGCCTTCTGTGCCCTCCTTTAAAGTAGGAGAGGAGCCGCTATAGAGAGCTTGGCCAGTGATGCCCTTCATCAGTCCTCAGTACAGTGCTTCTATCACCCTTTCTATCTGATCAGTGGGGATAGTGAGAGTTTGCAGGGATAAAACAAGTGGTCACCACAGGTTCTGGGAAGCAGAACATTATGGGTGGCTTAGATTTATAGCTTTAGTGAGCACATGCTCTCACACCAGGGTGCTCAGCCCTGCCAGGGAGAGATGGAAAGTGCTAGAGCCATCACAGGCTAGCTAAAGCCTAGCCAATCCAGGCCAGTGTAGGGCCAACCAACTTGTCACAGGCAGGCTGGGCAAGTTGACTGTATGAAGGGGACACTCTGCCTCTTGGTAGCTCTTGTATTTGAATATCCGTTCTTGTTATGAGCTGAGTATACTCTCCCCCTGGGTGAACAGGAGACAGAACTTCAGTCCTGCCTAGTCAATAGATTTGTTTCCTTTACAGCCTCAGTGTGATCTTTTGGAGTCTTCCTCATCTCATTAGGTGGCTTTTGCCTGCTCCTTTGGTTTTCTCACCCCCTCTTCAAGATCCTCTCTTGTTCTGGTGGCTTCATTTCCAACACTTATCTTGAGTCCGTCTCCTTAGCTATCCACCCTCCCTTCCCTTTGGAACACTGTAGCAGTTACCTGATTGACCTGCCAGCTTCTGGCACTGTTCTTCCAGTTAAAAACATGGTAGATTATGTCCCCATTAAAAACCTCCCAGTGCCCTCCTATCACTCTTTAAAATAAAACTCAGTCTTCTCCCAGCAGCTCAAATCCATGAGTGGAGCACAAATCCCTGTCCCACTTATCTCAAAGCACTGCCCTCTCCTCCCTCCTGGCTGGTCTTCTTCTTGTCTTGGACTCCTTCTGTACCTTTGCAGTCTCTACTTCCAGTGCCCAAACTTCTCCTTGACACTCAGCTTGTTTTCTAGTTTGTCTCAGATCTCACATTACCTTCTCGGAAGGCACTTTCCTTAGCACCTGTCTGAAGGCACCTTCTCTCACTCCCACATCAGATGCTCTTCTTCCTGCATATTCACTTGTAACTTGCATACAAGGCTCCAGAGGGACCTTATCTTCCCCCTCTATAGTCCATCTCCTCACTCCTCAGTGTAGTCTACATTCCAGTCTCAATTCATATCTGCTATAGAAGCCATCTAAATATAGGTGCACATGTGTGCATATGTGTGAGCATAAATAAAAGTCTGTGTTTGCTTTTATTACCTACCTGTTTAACAGATACAAGCACGTGCATGCTTGCATGTGTGCACAGATGTTTACCTAAATGATATCAGCCTACCTGCCACCCATTCCCATCAGCAGATGAGAACATTGTTCCTGGGGTGCGACTTCTGCCAGTGTCTGCTGCCTTTAAGGGCTGTTATCCCATCAAAAGTTGTTTGTGGAGGCTGGCAAATTGTGGGCGTGTTTCTTCTTTTATTCAGTAGACTAAAGCCTGCTCCTTTCCTCGGCACATCCTAATGAGAACAATGAAATAGCCATTAGGAGGAGAATGGACATGTGAATAAAAGGCTGATGTCTTGATCTCATGGATGGGCACATTTGCGGGGGAGGGGTGGCTAGAAGGGGTTGGGTGACTTGCAGTTTTCCCCAATGCAGTGTTAAGGATGTGTAGATGTTAAGGTAACCTCAGAAGTCTTTGTCCTCCTAGAGAAGGATGGCTTCAGAAGCCTCCCTACACTTTTGTCCCGAGGAGAGACCATGACAGAATAACCAAGAGGATTTTATTACACCCTTGATTTTTAAGACTGCCCTAAAAAGACTTCAGACTCCTCTTCAAACGTGATCTGTAGCCTCAACTACCAGCAGATGCATTATTATCAGAGCAAAGTGAAGAAAATGAAAAAGAAGGAAGACAAAGCCAGGCTCCAGTGAAGGGACCAAGTTCCGGAGGGAGAGCAGTGTGGGTGCCTGATCTATCCTTTAACTCTTCTTTCTTTGTCAATCTTGCAGAAACCTATCAAGTAACCGACTCACCACGCTCTCATGGCAGCTCTTCCAGACGCTGAGCCTTCGGGAATTGTAAGTTTGGATCCGACGACTGTGCAGGTGGTGAAGTGGTGGTGACGGTTGTAGGGGGAGAAGTGTTGAGCCCTGGAGCTACCTGAAGACTGGGATCACACTGAGGGGCTGCTTTGTCTGGATGACCTTAAGTATACCATGTTCAGTGAGAGCCATCCACCCCTTTGCTCGATTACTGATGCTCTTTCTGTGAACACTGTATGTCAAAGACAGAATCTCATCTCTTGTCAGGCCTTACTTTTGTGATTTTCAGGTAATTAGAAGTGATAGTATTAATATTTATAAGAAAGAATATGCATCAATTTAAAATAAATGACATTCATGCTATATAACTTCATAAGTTATAAGGTATGCCTTCATTAGATATATCACCATGAGAGTAATGGGAGATGCTTTGCATTTCATGGGTGAGAACTCTGAGGCCCAGAAAGACATTCAAGACTCGGTCATGATTGCATTGTTAGGGACTGGTGTGGAACCAGGACTTGAATCCAGGCCTTATAACTTCAGATTGTGTCTTTTTCAACACTCACAACCTCCTGTAAGCGATTTCAGCTTGAGTGTGGGCATCCTGGGAGCTGGTGGGAGGCAAGATACATTGATTTAATCTGCACGGGAACTGCTTAGCCTTGCTGTATTCCAAGGCTAATGAATGCACCCCTACCCTGGCCAGCCATTTTGTGCAAACAAATGTTGTCTGGATGAATGAGAATTCGTGACCACTGCTGGAAAAAAATAACTCATGTTGATGTATGAGTCATTCGGTCATCTCTGTGCATGAAGGACAGCCTATTATGTGGAGGAAATAAATCAGGGAATAAATTGAAAAGGAATTGAGGCATGGATGAAGTGAGGAAGTCAGGGTTTCTGAGATGCTGCACATGTGTTTTTTTTTGCTTGGCGACTCAGATCCAGATTCACTGAACGCAGATTGCTTCATTGTTGTCTTTACCAAGAAGCAGTGACCTTGGACCTCTGCCTAGGCTATTGGCCTTGCAGTGTGTTCTTCCTTCACCTAGAAAGACCTTAGTCACAATCTTTTGTGTTTGGACCAGCTGGGAGGAAGGAGAGTATTTATATCCAGCGTCTCAATGGCTTTTCATTGCATGACAACTTTGTATATTGTCTTTATCCTCATGGGCCTACGTGCTTGTAGGATGTATTAGAAGGCCACTGTAGGAATAGTTTGGAGAGAGGATGTCTCTTTCAAAGTGCTGGGATTTTAGGACAATACTGCTGTGGATTGGTTTCCATTCTTAGGCTTGATTGTGCCCCTCCCACCAGGCTACTACTCTGGTATGGGTACCACAGGCATCAGAATTCTTAGTTACTTATGGCTGAGACCCAGGTGGACACCAATGATAACTCCTACTCAAGATGGGAAAAAGGTAAATATATATGTATTTGTTTAGAAAACACCAAAAATAGAGTATATTATAGGCATCTAAATGTCAGACTGTTACATTTTCTGTGTTGCATTCATCCAGATCTTTGTAGGTGGAAAAGATCTTAGAGATAAATTAATGTGAGCACTATAATTATTACTCACACTGATTTCTGAGCTCTTCCTCTGTGCCAGGCAGTGTTCCAGGTGATCTATTAAATTATGTGTGTTATTTAGTTCAAGCCTTATGACAATTCTGTAAGGTAGGAATTATTACTATCAATTCGCCTTCAAGGACACCAAAATGTTTAGCAAGGTTAAGTGTCTTCTTTAAGGACACACATAAAATGGCAGTATGTAGATTGAAAGCTTTGACCACTATGGTCAACTGTCTCCCAAGTATTTTTAATCTTTCTCCAATACAAGGATCGATTCTACAATAACATTTCAAAATTGCATAGCTAATTCTTTCCTAAATTATTCTTGAACCAACTGGCAGCCCCAGGAACCTCTCTTTCTTGGCAGTCTTGTATCTCCTTTTCCTGGGATTCTGCTCCTTCATCTAGGAAGGCCAGGGACAGTGTCCTTTCAGGAGATATCTGGGGTCCGCTGTTAGCTGAAATATTGAGAAAATGTTCCATGTTCTTTCTAAGAAATCGTTGGATATGAAATCAATGGTGTGCTGCCCTGGTGACCTGCTTCATAGAGATTTAGAAACAGTTGTTCCATGGATATATATTTAAAGAAAATGTCAGATTTCTCCCAGAGGATCATGGGATTCTGCATTCATCTTTGCCTGGGGTCAATACACTGGTGAGCTAGATCTAACTTATGGAAGAATGAAGACATTCCTTCCAGTGTGAGTCAGCGCATGAGTGCCATCATGTCTATGGAGTATTTTATTTCTGTCATATTGTTAAATAAGAAAAAATTATATTGGAGGGTAAGGACCACCCCACACCCCAAGGAGCAGTTGCCCTGTAGGAGTCTTTTTTATGAAGGATGCATTGAATGCTGAGAGTGGAAAATTTATCTTCTGGCTGGAGGGGCCATGTGGTGGCTTTTAGCTGTGGCTATGATTAAAATCCAAACAACCCTAGTCCCTGGCAAATGGAAGAGGGGGTAGTATTTTTTTCTCTGACTCTTGGTTAGTCCACATGGTGCCATCTTCCATGAACCATCTAGATTGCCAGGGTCTGCCTGATAGGGCCTGTGGGCTGGGGTATGTGGGGTTGGGTTCACTATTTTCAGGAAGAAAGAAATTGGACTTGGAGAAGAGAGGGTTCAGTGTGCAGTGGTGGCCAGGAGAGTCACAAGCCAGAAGTATGAGGTTTCCAGTGACCACCTCTAGGGACAGAAAGCTAAATAGGGCATTTGTTACTTTCTTAGCATATTTCCTCCCATCGCTGAGGGTCTCTGCTGTACCTTCTAGCAGCCTCTTCCCCATTACACAGTCCATCCTGGGTGTCAGAACTGATGCTGATGAGACTGCCTATTAGAAGGGCTCAGTATCCACTGCATTTCCAGTAGGATAGAAAAGGAATAGGAACATTTTGAGTACCTAATGTGTACAAGGACCTGTCTCATCCTTGGAACAGTCTCATAGGGAAGCATCATTATAACCAGTTTTACAAATGAAGGATTTTAGGCACCACTAAGTTAAACAACTTACCATAACCACATAGCTGGTAAATGGTAAATCTGGGGATTAATATCACGATGTTTGGCTTTGTCATCATTCGGGTCTGCTGTTTCCAATGACCATGGTCTTTCAGTCCAGCAGTGTATCCTACAATACTCAGCCTTTCCTTCCAGAAGCCACTTTGAAGATGATGGCTGTCCTGAAAAAATAAGTTAGCCATTTCAGAGCCTTTCCATATGCCAGGACCCATCCTTTACTTTCTGTAATTTACTTTTGTGAGAGAGGGGATGACTTGGCGGGTACCTGGTTCACAGCTTCCCATAAGTCTATCTCTCTCACCAAGCAAACTAGGAACATCTCTGAAGTCCTGCTCTGGAGTAGCTAGCAATACTTTCATGGCACACATTTGGAGGAATTTGGCTTGGCATTGTATAGTGATCTCACAAGTTTCTGCTCATGGGAAGACTTTCTTTTTTACTTGACAAGAAGACTGGAACTTCCTGTCTAAAACTCAGAACTAGAATTGGAGAGACAAAGAACAAATCAGGAAGAAAGGAAGCTTGGATTCTGAATCCCAAGACACCATTTTGCAATGCAAGAGGCACCAGAGGACTTCAGCCCACAGCTTAGAAACCCTATGGAAATACCCTAAGGGCCATTAGTGCATCTCAAACAGGGTTCTCTTAATACTGTGCATGAACAGAACAGACATGATTAAAATGGATTGGAATAGTTCATTTTCTTAAAGCAAAGTGATAATTACTTCTGATATAATTTGCAGATTTAATCAACTCAGTAAAATATTAACTCCATCTCAAATGGGCTTGGGCTGACCCTGGCGCTTTGCTTCTCCTGGTCTTGGCTGTGACCACTTTGAAAGCTCTCAGAGAAGTCACTAAACAATCATGTTAATAGCAGTATTACTATAATAATAATAATAATTTCTGGCCTTTTTAAGGCCCCCTTTTAACTCTCAAAGCATATTAATGTATATTATTGCTAATCCTCTCAATCACTTTATGAAGAAGGAATGTCAGATGTAGTCATCCCCAGTTTATGGAACTTTGGAGAATTAAGTTACTTGCAGTTTCCTGGAGCTCCCTTAACAAGTTATTACCAATTTGGTGGCTGAACACAACAGAAAATGATCTTTCCTTGTTCTGGAGGCCAGAAGTCTGAAATCAGAATGTGAGCGTGGGTGTCTTCCTTTGAAGAATTCTTCCTCACCTCTTCAAGCTTCTGGTTGCTTGTGGTGTTCTTTGGTTTGGGAGAGCCTCTCTTCCTCTCTGCTTTGTCTCACATCTCTGTCTGTCTTTCATCCTCTCCATTCTCTTGTGAGGACCCAAGTCATTGAGCTTAGGCATCACTCACAATCCAGAATGACCTCATCCTTTGACCTGTACCTTGATTCCTTCCAAAGAACTGGGGTAAGGACTCAGATATATATCTTTTTGGAGGACACAGTTTCACTCATTGTATTTACTCATGGTGACATAGTTGGCTCAACTTAGGTCTTTAAGTTTATGTATTTTTTCTGCACCTGACACTGTGTCTAGGAGACCTGGGCTGTGTCCTTCACTCTGTGACAGCAGTACTGCCCTTGCTGATTTGGGTCCCCTTCCCACTTTCCACCACTGGGCCCCAGGGTTGCCACTGGCAGCGCTGATGCTGTGGAGAGAAGAAGAAAACCATCCAAGGGCTGACTGCAGAGGAATCAATGTTTTCTAAACACCCAGCCATGCCTTTGCTGTGCTGCAAAGTGCTTGCATGCCCAGGCCCCACTGGCTGGGGCTGAGTTAATCTGTGGGAAGCCCCAGTGTCCTGTGATTAGGCCGTGGGCCAGCTCGGGGTAAGGGCTCGGTGTTGGTTAGCTTTGCCCTGAAGCAGTTGCTGCTCTATTATTTATGGGGCTTCCTGCATTATTAAAGGAGCACAGAGAGCCAGGCTTTAGGTCTTGCAAGTCAGCCCCGAAGCCCTTGTCTGAAAGGTCCTCTGCCTGAGCCCCAGTTTGATGGGAGAAGGGCACCAGAATAGACAGCATCATTTAGACCTGGGAGTTGCCTATCTCTGCCTCTTGCCCACCTCACTGTGCATCTTTCTCTTGTCTGGATACAAGGATGATTGTGGGCTGGCTCAGTGGCATGCTGAGGGCTCCAGTGCTTTAAGGCTCAAAACGCATTCTGCCAGGTGTGTTGTTTCTCCTGCAAAGAGACAGTGCAGAAGAGCAGAGAAGTCTTCAAGATCTGTTTGCAGTTTCCAGGACACTCTGGGTTGCAGGAAACACCAGCTCTCTGGGTGTATTCCTTTGCTGGACCTTGGCCTGAAGGGGAAAGAGAGGAGACAGCTGGGACTGAGCCCGTGCCTAGCACCAGTTTTGGCACATGGCAGACATCTCACCTGATTCTCCTGCAAGCCTCAGAGCACGTTGGTGAAGGCTGCTTTCACAGGCCTGCCGAAATGCTGGGATGCACTGCTGCACCCGGCTCCAAGGCTCCAACAGGAGGCAGGGCTGGGTCATACACTGTGCGGCAGCTCTGCCAAGCCCCTCACTTGTCTCGTCTTTTCAACCCAGGTGGATAATTTGTATTTTTACACCTGCTAAATAATGAATGGCCGCGTCTTGTCAAGCAAGCAGCTGGGAACAACCAGGCTGACCTGGTTCAGTTTGCACATATTCAAGCATCTGGACCCTCGGTGTCATCCAGCAAGGCTGCCAAGCCCGTCCTCACAGCCACTACAGCAGGATCCAAACACTCCACCCCCGCAGTCCTCCCTTTTCCACACACTGAATGGTGAACTCGACTTTCCACTTTCCTGAGGAAGCCCTCAGAGGCCCCCTTTTTCCTGTGCTTTCTCCCTGTGAGGTGTCAGTGAAGTGTCCATGTAAGGCACTTGGCACAGGCTGGCACCACGGAGTGGTGAAGCAGGTATTATTATCCTGTAATTCCCTCTGACTTTGGGTCCCAGTGCTCAGCCACACAGGCAACTTGCTTGACCTGGAATCAAACACCCGCTCATCCTTCTCTTCCTCCCTCTGGGACCTTGACCTCTCCCTCCCCAAGCTGCCCCACCCACATTCCCTGTATTTTTCACCTCTTCCTGTTCTCTGACTCCTTTCTGCTTTCACTCAAAGGCAGTTCTCTTTTTTTTTTATTTAAAAAAAAATAAAAGTACAAAAACATATTAACAAACAGACACCAATTAGCATAAAAAATAGTACAATCACAACTAATCTATAGACAAGGTGACATGGTCTCAACAGTTGTTATTGCCCCATTGATATCTTCGAAGTGTAAATATATGAACCCATATACAGACATGCAAAATTAGTCAGACAATTAATCCTCTCAACAACAGAAAAAACACAAAAACCAAAATCTAAAGACAAAAAGCAAAACAGGTAAACAACAACAATAACAACAACAACAACAAAACCACCAATAGTTGCTGCTTTGCATATTGATATCTTC
>PVLD010023966.1:0-26389 GCA_004027595.1 Dinomys branickii | reverse complement strand
GGGGCTTTCCCACGTCTCGCCCCGGCAGCCTGGTCCGCCCTACCACATCTCCCCCGGCATCTCAGAGAAATACGCCCAGTTTAAACTTCCCAGCCGAGGTCCCGGCATTCACGCTCGCCAAGTCTGTCTCGAGCTGGTGGTGTTTATTAAGGAGGTTCGCTCCCTTGCTGCTCACCTGGTTGCCATCTTCCCCGGATTCTTGTTCTATAGTAGTGTTGAGCATAAGTGATCTGCAGTCTTGACAGCAAGAAATGCATTTACATATTCATAAATAAGAAATTAAAATTTGTTGTTCTAAGCTATTGAGATCTGGGAGTTAATTTTATGCAGTGCAACTGCAGCAATCACAGGCTAATGTCAGTGTGCACAATTTGAAGTTCATGTGTCTTTGATGTCTAGCTTCTTCCTGCTCACAGAGCACCTCAGTCTCACCAGGTCTTTTCCACTTAAGCAATTAAGTTGTATTGTTTGCAGTAAAGATTTTCCCTGCCTCAGTCCACAGGTTCGCAACCCTCAGAGGATGCAAGAATATTCGAAAGCCATGGTACAGTTCAAGACACAGGTGCTAATGCTTACAGTCCAGTAGACAGTTCATGATTTTAACTGAAACAATTAAAAGTGATTTTTTCACTTAATTACTACATCCCAAATTAAATAAAATTAACTTTCTAATAATCAGCCACAAATTTTAATGTGTTTATTTTCACCATATGCTTCCCGGTTCTGCTAGGTTGGAAGCTTCAAATCCATCAGCCAGTAAATTGTTCCTTGAGTTTTACTTTGGGGACCAATTAAAACTATCAACATATTTTCTTCCATTACACTGGGAGCTTTACCTCCAGCTGTTGGGATCCGGGCTTCTCAAAGTATGATGTATGATTGTCCAGGGAGAAGGCACTTGAGACAATGGGAGGAAAGAAGATTTCGTTCGAAAGCTCCATGACACAGGCTCAGTGGCCCCATTCTCCTGCTCCAGGCAGCGGGTACTTGCTCCACTAAACATGTGGCAAATACCACAGCTGGTACCAGGGTGTGAAAGGTGCTGCTGTTGTGCCTCCCGGGAGAGCTCCTCGCAGATAATTCGAAGACCGGTAATTTATCACTTACAAAGATGCTGCTCCTCTTGAGGGTCTCCTTTTATGTCTTCTGTTCTGTAAAACTTCTCGCTGATGACAGGGATAAATGTTTTCCAGATGGTATCAATCATGGTGTTACCCGCTAAGAGGAATCAAGGAAAAGAAATTGAATTAATTAGCAAGTCAAGAAGGAAAAGAAGAAGAACTATGCATTAAAAAAGGAAGAGAGGAGAACTCAGGAGTGTCTCTTCCGCTAGAGGCAAGGTCATTCATGAAGAGTGAGATGGAACATCAAAAAACCTAAGACCTGGCCAATTGCATGTTCTTCCAAACTTCAGGCTTCGGATTCCAACACAGGTTAGAATCTCAGTCTTCAACTAACTGTTCTCTGTGGTCAAGCTACTTGGCTTCTGTGAGCCTCAGTTTTCTCACATTAAAAAAAAAATTTTAAAAGGGCAAATGGTATAATACCGTTTAATTACATATCTGGCTGCTGGTTGTTACCAAAATCTAAAGAGCCCATTGTCATCTGTGGTCAGTTGAGTTACTAGACCCAATTCTTCACCCCAGCCTTCATTCACACCATCTTGGGCAGCGCGTACTTTCCCACATCTCTTGCTTTGGGTTTCATTGCATGAAACTTTGATCAGTGAACGTGGGAGGAACTGACCATGAGCCAGTGCTGAAATTAGAATTCAACAGGAATCACATGTTTCTAACTGTCTTTTGCTTCTTCATTATTATTGTCAAAACCAAAAACAGCAAAACATACACTGGTAGGGCTGCTCACCCAAGAACGGGCAGGAAGACATAAGCAGCAGGGTCGCCCTGGCCCATCTGCAGAGCCATCAAGCCAAGCCACACCTAGAACATCCCAATCTTGCCCAGCTGGAAGGCAACTGAATGACAAGAAATAATGGTTGTTTTTAGTCACTGAGTTCTGAGATACATTAGCTTGGGCTGCAATAACTCAAGACAGTTTATCATTCCATGTGCCTTCTCCAAGTTCTAATTCCCTCTCTGTCCAAAATTTATGGGATGAATATCTTCTGGAGCTTTGATATTAGAGATTAAGCCTAGAACAAAGTAAGTTTAAATGTATTACAGAAAATTTAACTGCATATTTGGTTTAAATATTAATCTATAAACTCATGTGTATAGTAAAAGTAAGTTAACTCTGTTGTAACAAGATCTATTGTTTACTACCTTTGTTATAAATCCCCTGTTCTGCTGAGTAGTGGGGGGAAAAAATCCCAGTCCATTCAGGTCTTATTCTTTAAGGGGTATATTTAGTTTTGTAGAGTTTTCTTGATAAGGAAGTGTAAGGGGTTGGGAAAACTTAGATATTGTTGGATATCTAAGGATATATCCAAGCTGGGAAAACTTGGATATTGTAGTCCCTAGTCCTTTGTTTCTAGAGTTCCTTGTCTATTTCTATATCAGCAGAGATCCTGAGTCTGACTCATTTGTGGATAACCCACTTTGAGAAGTATGTGATTATGTTCACCTGAAAGAAGCTTAAAGAAACTCTGAGATATGTAGAAAATGTTTTGAACCTATCTGCATCTTATTGGGGTGAAGGGCAATCTATATGACACTGGTATTGGATCTCTCTGAAAGTACCTGTTGGGCATCGCTATTCCAGGTTCTTATTTCTTCTCCAGAATCTCACAAGGAAAAGGACGTACAGCCCTTTGAGATGGATTCCTCAAGCCTTCCGGGTTTTTTCTGGCTGAGACAGGAGATTAGGGTGTGGCAAAGCTGGCTGGGGAAGTAGGCATGAGCTATTAACTGCAAAATCCCAGGACACATGTGCCAAACATCTCTCTGCACATGGACTTCTCCCAAGAACACAGGCAGTTTGGGATAGCACAGCCTAGCCCTGATGTCAGTCTGATGAGTGGCTGATAACAAAAAGGAAAGTCCACACCGAGCCGTGCTTTACTGTGTTCTCACAGCAGCCCACTCTTATCCTGTATAGTATTCTCGTTTTTCTACTTTTACTTGCTCCAAACTTGCTCTGCAAAGCCTGTTTCTTTTCTACATTTAATAAATGCAAAACCTTGCAACCTTTTGTGTTTTTCTTTATCCAGGACAGAAAGAACCTAGAAACCACCTCCATAAGGAGACACCAGTGCCCCCAAACCTGGTAACAACCCCTTCTTCTACCTCCTACACTAAGCATGGAGCATGGCAGGGTGCAATTCTCCTCCACACTGAAATAGTTAATTTTGTATAAATCTGAGATTTTGTCTCATGAAGCTGAAAAACAAAACTGCAGATAAAGGGAGAAAGTGTGGATAGTGCTTGTTGGAAATAGTAAGAAAGAAAGAAGCTCTGGGTGGATCCCCAAGAGGGAGTTCTGAATAGAAGTCTAAGGCATTTTCTTTGTTTTGTACTCATATAGACAAGCAGAGCACAGAAGTTTCGTAGAGTCTAAAGAATCAGTTGCTTATCCAGACTGTTATAAAAATGGTTACTGTACTTTTCTAAATTTCTCTAGCCCAAGAGCTTAGAGAAGAGCTGTTAACATACTCTGCCTAGTAAGTTTCTTTTCTGAGAAAAAGGGCTCTTATTTATTTTTACTTTACCTTCTTTTTGTCCAGTAGTTTCTTTTACATTTCTGAGCTTAAATAGCTACATAATCTAAATTAGCTCATATCTTGGTATATATTGGTTTCTTTGATCTAGCTGACACTATCTTAGGCTCATCCCTATTACATCAGAAATCCAAATACCTACTCAGAATATTCCTTCTCTGATTCTCTTCCACTCTTCTCTGGTGTCACCTGAGAAGATTTGCGTTTGCTATTTTTCTTTCTGTTTAGACTGAAAATCAAAAGCTGAGGAAAACTTTTCTTTTGCCAGTGTCATTGGTACCTGGAAACACCCCAGTACCTTAAGCTCTAACTGTGCTCTGGGTGGCCTAATGAGCCAAGGGCATTAGGCAACTCCAAGAAGAGAAAAGAAGTTACATTAACATTCACATTTCAAAGCTATTTTGCTTCACAGTTGTGTGTATTTGTTTTGTGGGGTACATGACATGGTGTAATGGACTGAGTGCTATTTTGTGTATGTGTCCATTGTAATCCTCATGGATTCTACTATCTAACTCAAAATGTTGGGTAAATCATTTAAGTTAATGAACCAGAATTTCTGCATCAACCTTTGGTCCTAGTTATGTTTCAGTTTTTGTTTGTTTGTTTTGTTTCAGAATTTTTCCTTTCCTTATGTTCATTCACTGGCCTAGCTGTATTTATGCTTACATTAACCATAGAAGTAGCCAGCTGTGATTGCAGATGCGTTCCATTTCCCAAGACCAGGAAAATTCAATTATGTCTATGAAGGTCATTACTGTTAAGTATGAGCACACTGACATTTTATGGGGACTAGTGACCATCAGAATACTTAGCGTGCAACAGATTGTATCTGTTTATACTATAATAGCCAAACTAACCTCATGTGAAAACATTATTCTAGTTTATTTATAGTCCAGATGAACCTGGCAGTGATCCAAGCAACAGGCTGGCAATCAGCCTAATTCAAGCAGAGATAGGGTGATCTTGTGCTGTGAAATTTAAACAAAACTATGAGCCATTGAAGTATATATTCACAGCTCAAGTAGAATATAACCTCCCAAAGAGATTAGACATTGCAATGAATAAGCTGGCTTCCAAGTATTTACCTCAGTTTGCAAGTATCAGGTACAAGGCAAAATTCTCACACATATTGCCACCCTAGTGAACATTCTTTAGAGAGCTATTTCTAATCTGTTATGGTCATCTACACGCTACTATCCAAGAAATGTTTTAGAAACTATTTTTGGCCATGATTCCATGATGAGGCAAAGGATGTCCTCTGTTACCTTAAAAAAATACAGACAAAAACAAAATACTACAAAATAATGGTTGTTTAACACTGAACAAAAGGTAATGCCGAGAAGTGATAGAAGAGAAATAAATGAAATGAGCCACATGATTTTGCAACTTGCTGTGTAAAGAGAGTTCTCAGGTTGCCTTGCAGGGAAGCAGAATGCAAAGAGCACCCACTAGTTTCCCTGAGGAGATAAGACAGAGTGGAGAGATTGGGCAGAGTAGCAGGATCAACCTGTTTTCACCTGATTTAATTGTGTCCCACAGCAGACATCAAGAATATTTCCAGGCACACAGAATTGCATAGCAAGCAAGTTAAAATGTGTAATGATTGGCATCTGATAAATAAACTTCCAGGAAGGCTAAGAAGTAGGAAAATACGGTCAGTGTGGAGAGAAGAATCGACCAGCAAAAATGGACTCATAAAATGAATGCCAAATACAGTAGAAAACAATATTAAAATATTTCTTATCATTATGTCAGATATTTCAAGATAAAATAGAGTATGAGATTGTTGAGCACAGACAGGAGAGGCATAAAAAATGCCCAATGTAAACTCTCAGAAATGAAAAATAGAATGACTGAAGTGAAGAATAGGATTAACATCTTGGAAAGAACCCAAATGCCCATCAACTGAGGAATGGATAGAAAAGATGAGGTATTTTTATACAGTGGAGTACTACTCAGCTATAAGGAAGGATAAATTCAAGGCTTTTATACATAAATGGATGCAACTACACATCATTCTCATAAATGAAATAAATCAGACTCTCATGTATAAACATCATATTATCTCCTACTGTAAATAATTGGAAGAGTAAATGAGTTCTAGAATGGACAATAGATACTGCAAAAGGGGAAGAAATTGCTCAAAAGGAAAGGACAATTGAGATGGGAAAAAAGAAAAAAGAAGGAAGGGTAAAGAAATATATATATATATATATATATATATATACACACACACACATACATACATACATACATATATACACAAGCTAGCTAAGATAATTGCACTACTAATTTCTATTAGTTCATTGAAAGGAACAGTTTGTGCTTATATTGTTTGATCAATTTTGCACACCCGTATCTGGTAATCTGAGCAACTACTTGAAAGATAACAATTTGCAATATAATCACCATTGTTCATTTCCTATCATCTCGTTTTGAAATTCTGTATCATTGTTTTTATTGTTTTTTCTCTTAAAAAAAGATAATGGCAGGTAAGTAATACAGGGAAAATGTTAATGAGTACAAAATAGTTGACACTGTACAAAATGCAAGAGAGAAATGACTTAAGAAATAATAAGCTAGAGACAACCTTAGACAGCTTTGAGATGTTTCATATGTATATAATTGGGATTCATGAAGAGGTAGTGATGGAGGACTATTTGAAAAAATCATGCCAATTTTTTCCAAATTTGATTTTTAAAAACCCCATAAAGTCTACAAGAAATTTCATGAGCCTTAAGAGCAATGAAACTACTCCAAACACATAATAAGAAAATGATTAGCTGGCTGTGGTGGCACACACTTATAATCTCAGCACTTGGGAGGCTGAGGCAGGAAGATTGCCATGAGTTTGAAGCCAGCCTGGGCTACAAAGTGAGTTCCAGGCCAGCCTGGACTACACAATGAGAACTTGTTTCAAAAAAAAAGAGAAAGAGAAAGAAGGAAGGAAGGAAGGAAGGAAGGAAGGAAGGAAGGACAAAAGAAAGAAAGATAGAAAGAAAGAGAAAGAAAGAGAGAGAGAAAGAAAGAAAAAGATTAAAAATCAGTGATTAGGAGAAACTTTACAACAAGAGAAAATAGATGAATTAATTTTTCTTTTCTTTTTTTCTTTTTTTTTTTTTTTTTTGGTACCAGGAATTGAACTCAGGACCTTGTGCTTTCTAGGCAGGCACTTGTACTGTTGAGCTATATCCCCGTTAAAAAATAAATGAATTCAAAACAGGGGAAAAAATCCTTAAAATAGTGGGGCAACATCTTCACAGCCCTGAGAAAAGTTTTAACTTGGAGCTCTAGTCACATTGAAAATATCTTCCAAAAGTGAAACAATGACCTAGTGAAATATACAAAAGTTGAAGTAATTTATTCTCAAGAAAACTTTAAGAAACATAAAAATAAAACTCCAAGAAGAAAAATGATACCACATGATATCTGGATCTACAGAAAGATGAAGGAAACCAGGATACATAATTGCATAAAGATAAGACATTCTTCTTAATTTTCAGATAATTTATCATTTAAGTATGAGTAATAATTAACTGTACATATATAACATCTAAATTGAATGTCAAATATAACACAAGTGCTAAAGAGAGACAGTGGAAATATACTTGTGTAAATTCTTATAACATTCAGGAAATGGTGCGATATTACTTAAGCACAGACTGTGACAAGACAAATCTACATCTAGCAAACCCTAAATAGTAGTTCTACCAACAAAGTTTACCAAATAAGCCAACACAGAAGATAAAATGGTATGACAAAAAATACTTGATTGGTCCAAAAAAAGGAAAACAGAGGGGAAAGCAAAAACAAATCAGGAAAATAGAAAATAACAAAATGCAAAGTTTACATTTAACCACATCAGTAATCACATTAAATGTAAGATATCTGAAGTTGTCCATTAAAAAGGCTAGATTTTCTGATTGGATAAAGTTTAAGACTAGGCAATGTGTTTCCTATAAGTAATGGTCCTTAGATACAAGAGCACAGACAGGTTGAAATGAAATTATGGTAGAAAGATATACCAATGTAAATTTGTTTCAACATTTGGAAAAGCCAGTACAATTTACCACACTGACAAACTAAAAAAGAAAAAAAAATAAATAGTTTTAACCTATGTAAAAAAAATTGACAAAATCTAAATGTCATCCATGGTAAGAAATCACAAAGAGGGATAGCAGGAACTCCTTCCTACAGATGAAGGACATCTACGAAAAACCTACGCAAACATCGCCTTTCAGGGTGTAAAAATAAATAGTGAAATAGAGTAAGAACATGGAAGGACATTTACAACAGCAAGTAAATTATTTAAAAGAAGCAGAAAAATTGTCTTTATTCCCAAATGACATGATCATCCATGGAAGATAGAAGATGGAAGATATTAAAGATCTCACCAAAAAGGTGTTAGTGCCAATAAGTAAATTCTGCAAGACTGAGGACCGGAAAATCAATCTACAAAAATCAGTTGTGTTTCTCTAAGATAGAAACAAACAATAGTGAAGTTCAATTAAAACACAATGGAATTTACAATGGTATCCAAAAAATGTGAAATGCTTGAAATAAACTCTACAAAAATATGTTCACTGAGTATGACAGATCACTGGAAAGGAAGGTCCAAATGAGGGAATAGACCATGTTCATGTATTGGACAGCTCAATATTATTAAGATGCTAATTCTCCCAAACAGATTTATAACTTTAATGCAATTTCAATAAAAACTGCAGGGTGTATGTGTGTGAGTGTGCATATGTGTGTAAATTTTTAAACTCTTTCTAGATCTGATAGGGAAAAAACAAACTATTGATACGAACAGTAGATGAATTTAAAAATAAATATACTGAATGAGAAAATCTCAGATAAAAACCTGTTTTTGCCTAGTTTTGCATTTATATAAAAATCCCGTCCAAAGCAAACACATCTATTCTGACGGAATGCAGATCATCTATTACTTGGTTGTGGAAAATCGGTTAAACCTGACAACAAAGCTAATACAGCAATGGCTCAGCTCATGAACACTCCCGTTTGAGAACAATTCATTCCACGAACAGAAGCTTTCAGCAAAATTTTGCTTCCATTTGCAAATTCCACGTGGGGGACAAACACACCAGAATTGTGGAATGAACTAACTTCATGATCTGAAGTACTGCTGTATATTGAAGCGGTGGTTACACTCTTTTCCTCAACTGTGCCGATGGCTTCACCAAAAAGGTATTAGTGCTAATAAGTAAATTCGGCAAGTTACTAAAATCTAAATCATATCTTAGATTTTTTATCAAATTGCATAATTTTATTTATTTACTTATTTTTTGTACAAGGAATTGAACTTAGGACCTTGTTCTTGCCAGGCAGGCACTTGTGTCACTGAGCTGTATCCCCGGCCCAAAATTGTCTAATTTTAATATGTGAAGTTTCCTTTATGGAAAATACGCCTCAATCAAGTGTTACAATACATTTCATGAAAAAGAATCAGTTCAGAATGCACCACCATCACCACCACAATGCACACTGTGTTCTGAGTGGATGTGTAATTAGGCCGCAGCTCTCACCGGATATTAAGTGCCAGCCAGAGGAATCAGTGAAATGTAGAAGAAGAAAGAGGCTTCACTCTGAGTTCTAGCCCACAAAATCTTCCAAATTATCCACTCTCTTTTAAACCATGTGCTGACGTAGTGGAGATTTACTCATTGAACTCTGAGCACAGCAAAGCCAAGATATTGGAGAAACCTGGTCTTCTGAGTAAGTGTTTGAAGCAGAAATGCCTCCCACAGCCACGTGCCTAGATTCACCCCCTTTGGACTCTTGTGAGAGTAAAAAATAAATGTTAGTTTGGTAAGAAGTTTAGAATTCCAGTATGGTCTTTGTAGTAGCTGCCCTTAACTATTAGAGAAACTGATTCTTTGTTTTGGGAGTCATGCCATGACCAAAACAAAAAGCTGAAGTATATGGCATGACTCAACAGTCAGATGACAGGTACCAGAGAAAAAGACACAATAGATAGTTTGCCTGTGCAGTTTCTTCATGGTAACTCGTCCACTTGGGATGATGTAAAAGGTGATCACTCATTTATGGAGCCTTTAGCAATCTCTGCCTTTGCCTTCATATCACGTTCTGTTCTGTTTTGAGCAAACCTCTCTCTGCTTCTTTCTTATCAGAACACTTGTGAATATACCAGTGTTACCTGATGGTATACCCTAATCCCCCCATCCCGAGATCTTTAGCTTAATTATGTTTATAAAGGCCTTTTCTTCCGAGCAACCTAACAGCTATTGGTTCCAGGCATTAGGAACTATAATCTTACAGAGTACTGCATAGACAGAGTTTTAATTCAGTTATTTAAATATGATTTTCAAAAACTCTAAGGAAAGCCACATTTAGGAAAATATAGAAAAGAATAAAATGTCAGTAAACAGAGAATGTAAAAAATATAGAAATTGTGAAAAATAACTAAATAGAAATTCTGGTACTGAAAAGCAAAATGAATGAAAAAATTCAGTAGAAGAGCCTTACCACATTTGAAGAACAAGAAGAGAGAAGAGAAGAAAACCAGAGGAGAAGGAGGCCAGGATAAAGAACAGTGAGCACACCCTCAGAGACTTGCAGAATGGCGTCAAGAATGTCAGTGTGCACATGGCAACAGAAATGGGCAGAAAGAATAATAGCCAAACTCATCCAAAATTTAATAAACATTGATCTGCATTTTTAAGAAGCTCAGGGAAATATATGTAAATTCAAAAAAATTTACACCAGGATGTATCATAATCACACTGTCAAAAGCACCAAGAAAAGCAGAATCTCAAAAGTAGTTAACAAACAAAGGATCATGTACGAGAGATTCTTAGTAAGATTAACAGCTGACTTGTTCTGTGAAAGTGCGATGAGCGGAAGCACTGGGCCAGGGCAACAAAAGCACTGAAAGAAAAAGACATTTGACCAAGAGTTCTAAATCCAGCAAAACTATGCTTTAAGAGTGAAAAGAAATGAGGGCATAGCGAAACTGAAACAAAGAGAAATGTTTATTTTTGTTTAAAAGTGAGAAAATGTGTTACACCAGTCCTGCCCTACAAGAATGTAAAAGGGAGCCAGGGAGACAGCTCAGCAGCACAAGAGTCTACCAGGCAAGCACAAGGTCCTGAGTTCAATTTCCGGTACAAAAAAAAAAAAAAGTAAAAAGAATTTCTTTAGACTGAAACAAAAGGACATGAAACAATAAATCAATTCACAAACCAGTAAGTACCAGTAAAGATCATTTTCTAGGTGAGTACCATAGGACTGTGTGTGTAGATTTTGGTTTTTAACATTTTTTCCTATGTGATTTTAATGACAATTCCATAAAGTACTATATAAGGTAGTAATTCTATATAAACATGTAATTATATATCACTTATATATGAATATGCAAGTTTTGTGGAAATAGTGCAAAAGTAGTAGGAAGAACAAAATTATAGTGAAGGAAAGTTTTTGTACACAATTGATCTTAAGGTGGTATTAATCTATATTAGATTGTTTTTGTTGTTGTTTTTGGTTTGTTTTTTGTCTTTTTGATACAGGATTTCTCCATGCAGTTCAGGCTGGCCTTGAACTTACATTGTAGCCCAGGCTGGCCTTAAACTTGCAATGATCCTTCTGCCTCAACCTCCCAAGTGCTAGGATTAGAGATGTGCACCACAATGCTTCGCATTTATATTAGACTGTTAAAAATCAAAAAGTTAACTAATCCCCAGAGAATCCACCATGAGAAGAATTTAAAATATGTATTAAAAATCAATGGAATTAAATAGCACAACAATTGAATTAACTTAATGACAACAATGAAATTAAGATGGAAAATGCATATTTAATACAACAGAGGCCAGTGGTGGAGGAAAAGAAGAACATGAAACACCTAGAAAACAAATGGTAGGCATGCGTCCCTCCAGATCAGTAAGCACATAAAGGGATTAAGTACTCTATTTCAAAAGCAGAAATTGGCAGACTAGATAGACGAAAATCAGTCTCATCTATAGTTTGTTGAAAGAAAGCAAAATACTTGTGCATCAATTAATCAAAATAAATGTGAAAGTTGTATGCTGAGAAATGCTCCCACATGGATAAACTTTGACAGGGTTAAGTGAAAGACAGAAAAGCCCAGATGTTACTTCATCCATTTATATAAAATGTCTGTTGTGGGCAAATCTATAAATACAGAAAAGCAGATGGGCCATTGCTAGGAGCTGTAAGAGGGGCAAATGTAAAAAGAAATCTCAAACTAAGTCTAACAATTGTATGATTATCTGCTCAGCTTTCAGACTGTCATGGTAGATCCAGCCTGGCTCAGGCAGGAACTATAGCTTCAGAATTTGACAAAAAAGAAGTTGGAGTGGAAGTGAGGAAAACAGTGGGGAGGGAACTCCCTCCCAGCAGAATGAACAGGAGCCTAGAATGGAATTTACCCACTCCCAGAGGAGGGAGCTTCAATGCAGCATCCAGAGAGATTTGTAACTTTGAGGGACTTCTGCAGATGTTTCATTCTTTCCATCTCAAAAGGAAATCTTAAATTGGAACCACAAGTGGTACCTTGGTGCAGGGACTTAATTCTTTCCACCATTCTGCTTACAAACCTAACCGGATGGGAACCAAATCAAATTCAATAGTTAGGTTCAATGTTGACCTTTTGGGGAAATTTGATTTGGTTCTCGTCCAAATCAATTTGCAACCAGAGTCACGGAAGGAATTAAGTTTGTGCACTGAGTTACCACTGACAGCCATCATTATTTTAAAGCTGGTGTGTTTGAAGGCAGATGTGTGTAAAGTCTAATAAGCTTGAAAAATGATAGGTTTACAAAGTATTTCTTTCTTGACCTTTGATTGGTTAATGAACATAATATACTTTCCCAACCAACAGGTTGTATATTTTCCCAATTTATATAACCATAGAACACATATTTTCCATTTAGCCTCTAGAATAACTAGGAGATTTCTCCTCTGCAGAGACACAGGGAGTTATCAGGGTCCAACTTTAAAGCAAAACTACATAGATATAGAAAAAGAAACCAAAAATAGGAAAAATAAAGAAAAGGAACAGCAAGGAAGAATTATGAGGTTATGATCAAGTTATTTAGTGGAAATGAGTTTGAAGAAGAAGCAAATATTACTTAACAATGTCAAATGTCCACAGAGCTCAGGACTGTGGGGGAGCTCGCTGAGATCCTTAGGAGGGGACAGTATAGGAAATCAGGTTAAAGCTATAAACTTATCACTACCCCGGGAGCAGGAACTCTCCCTAGGCGACCATTAGAAATTTTCCCTTCCCACACCTAGCAAGTAATAATTGGGTACCTCCTTGCGCTGAAGTTCTAATCCAAAACCTGAGCATACCATGAAGAAGAAGACACAGCCCTTAGAGGAAGCAGGTTGCGGGAAGCAGAACTATCTCGAGATGGTGTGAGGACCCATTATTCTGCGGTAGTTTAATGGGAGGAACCCTTGAAGTTAATGCTGCTAACTTCCCTTGAGTCCTCTTGGTTGAGAAGCTTTCTTACCCCTTCTGATCTGTTTATTGAATCTTCTCACAGTGAGAGAAGGTATTTATGTGGACAACAGACTTTAGGTGTATCTCTACCATCATGTATTAATTTATTGATGTGGTTTGTTTATCATGCCCCTGGGAGATTAATTCTTTTGAACCAATCCTTTAGCACGGATCATCCCTTGAGATCTATTCTTAAAATTTGAGTTAAGATTCTGCCTGTATTTGAATATCTCTTAACAGCTCCATATCTTGCTTCCATAAGAACAGTAGCAAGTACTTAACCATCCAAGCATAGCTTCTCCATTGATGGAGCATGAGTAACATTAATATTCTGCTCCCTGACATCATAAAATCTCAGAGTTGCTAGAGCTCTTAGAGGTTTCTTAACCCACACCTGCCACTCTTACCTGCAGCACTGCTATACAGGTTCACACTGATGTGTAAACACATGTACACACACAAACACACTGACCTACTACACAGGACAGTTGATACAGTGCACCACAAATTGTAGTATTAATTTTTTTGCTGGAAACAGGCAGTCGCTGCCATCGTTAACAGGTTCAAGAGCCTTGCATGGATTACAGTGTTATCTCTAAAACCGAAAATTAACACCGGCTCACTGTGAGCTAAATCCTTTTCCTTCTGTCAAGTGTTTGATACCATTCTCATTTCAAAGAAAGGTTAAAATAAGACGAGGTGAATGTGTGTGGCCAAACGGCGCAGTCGTTGAAGCTCTCGGGACTTCTCCGGCTGGACGATATTGGCTGACATCATTGGAGCAGCTTCGGGGTTGCTTCTGAGGATGCCCCAAAGCTGGAGGCTGATCTAGGATTTCAACATCCTGAAAAGTTTCTAGGGACGTGCATCAGAATAGAGCTGGAAACGGGAAAAGTGTGGATGGGGAAACGGAGACTCAAGTACTCAACTGTGATTAGTCAAAATGACAAAACAGTGTGGCCATCTTATCAACAAAATAGAGTCCGGTAAGATGGTCACCCAGTTACATTCATTCTACCTTGGTTTCTAGGCCTTATTATTTCTTTTAGTAGTAGAGCTGTCTAGCGGTGCAAATCCCTGCCCATGCTGTTAAAGCAAAGGCGTGCTCCACCACTTTACCCCCCGCTAATGTCACTCGTCTCCTGTGACAAGTCCCAAGGGGAACAGTGTCTGAGGTTTCTAAGGTTAACCTAGGAGTCAAGCGGTGATTCACACGCAGTAACGGACCACCGAGTCTATTTTCTTCTTACAGTAAAGAGGCATTCAGCTTTTCATCCACGTTATCTCCTCTCTCACAGATTTGGTAATATTGCTCTGGTTTTACAGATTGAAACTCATATGATTTTGTAATTCTGATTCGTGCAGCTGGGAAGTGAGCTAAAATTTCAGTATGTTTCATCCGATTCTGAGTGAACCTCCCCGCTATGCCACCCCCTTCCACCTTTCCGAGGTGACAAAGGTACATCGTATTCTACATGAGCATATTTTAAATGAGAATAAGCACTCTGATTCATTTAATTTTATTTGCAATTATTAAGAAAAATATTGCTTACTGATGGAAAGACAAGTCAGTCGGTTCCCTTCTTCAGTGCAGTAGAATAGACCAGTGACAAGACATGGCTGACATCATCTACTAGCAAAGGGTGAGCTCTGCAAAGGTTCCTAAGTGTTGCTTGCTTCCCTGGGGAGGTGACTTCTCCCCCCAAACCACCGTAGATTATGATAAATAGTACTGGATTAGAGATAAATAGATCTGGAAAGCGCAGCCTATTAAGTACAACTTTGCATTATTGAAGGTTTGCAAACCTTTCAAATTCAGGACATTGAACAAAGAAAAAACTCCTATGTTCTGTTTTCAGATAAAAACTCAAAAGAAAAAAAAAAAGCCTCAGAAATAGGCCAAGTAAAGCAGACCACGTGGCAACAGCGCCTCCTACAGGCTCTGAGAAGGAAGCGTTGGGATCCTTTACATCAACCTGTCCCCAAATGCCAGTTTTGTCTTGTCTTCTGCCTCGGTCCCAGGTCAAACACTGATTGTGCTTCCCTCCGCATCTGTAGGGAGAATCAGCCAGGCTCTCTGTGAGGAGTAGAACCACCCTCACCCATACTAAGTGGCTATGTATGGCTAGTAGATCCCCCTCCTTAGCGCAATTTCAGCTCAAATGGGGGGGGACATTTCTCAGCTGGTTGTGCGTGGGAAGGGCCAGCCCCAAGGTATTGGCGCAGGGGGTCGGGGAGAGAGTGTGTGGTTAGGGAGCAGGGATCCTCTCGCTGTTGATTCTACCTGCCCTTTCAAAGCCTAGGGCTTCCAGGGAAACCTTTTGATTTCGGGGCTTCATTTCTAGTCTGACCACAAGGTGGCGATACTCTCCAACAGTTACCCGCACCAGGCGGAGCCCCGGGGCACAAGGTGCTCGGGCAGGAGGAGAGGAGAGAAAAACACCTGGAAAGGCTCCTGGGGGTCTCTCCACATCGCCCTTCGCCATCTTTTTTTTTTTTTTTTTTTTAATCTGAAAGATGCATTAAGTCGGCCAACTCTACCTATAAAGGAAGTCTCAGAGATAAAATAGTTGAATGATGACCTATTACATCCTAATTTCTAGTTAATACTCCGGGACGGGTCCTTTCACACACAGCATTAGAAATGAGCACTTTTCCAAAGGAGGAAAAATCAGCTGGGCGCGGTAGCTCACGCCTGTGATCCTTACACTCGGGAGGCTGAGGCAAGAAGGTAACCGAGAATTTGAGGCCAACCTGGGCTACATAGTGAGTTTAAGTCCAGGCTGAAGCACGTAGCGAGAACTTGTCTAAAAAAAAAAAAAATCCCTCCCCCCCAAATCACACAGCAAACCATTTTAAACAAAGATTTTTTTTTTATTTCACTGCATCAATTTAAAAAACAACACAAAACAAGGCCGGTTTTGCCTTTGAAAAGTTTCTTCATGCTTGTGATAAACTTTTACCAGGTGTTTTGCTGATTTTGTTTTGGTTTTTTTGGTGGGAAGGGTTGCGGGAGAAATGGACACCTTGGCAGAGTTTCTGCTGTGGATTTTCAGGTGACTTCAATCAATGACTTGGGACTCACACAGACACACACAGACACACACACGCACGCACGCACACAGACACACACACGCACGCGCGTGCGCGCGCGCGCGCGCGCACACACACACACACACACACACACACACACACTCCAGAAAACCTCCCTCCCCTCTCCGCCTCCCCTGCCCCCACGCCTACTCCAGGTTCCAGGACAGGGTGCGATCTCCCCCTAGCGGCGCTTTGGAGAAAGATAGGCTCTCCAGCCAGTGGAGTCTCTCCTCCTCCGCTTGATCCAAGTTCTGCAAAACGGATTCAACACGCACACACACGAGGACTTCTGCCTTTGAAACAACATTCGGAGCAGGTAAAATCTCCACTGCCACCCCCTTCTTTCCTGATCTGGTCTGTCCTTTTCTTCTTCCTGTGCGGTGGACCTTGGTTTAAGTAGTATAGGCTGTGAGCACTGCTCAAAACTGTCGTCTCTTTCTCTCTCTCTCTCTCTCTCTCTCTCTCTCTCTCTCTCTCTCTCTCTCTCACTCTCTCACTGTTGCTTGGGAGCCGTGTATGGTGATGCACACCTGTAATCGCAGCCCTCGGGTGGCTGAGGCAGGAGGATCATTGTGAGTTTGAGGCCAGCCTAGGCTACAAAGTTAGGTCAAGACTGGCCTGAACTGCATGGTGAGACCCTGTCTTAGAAAGACAAAAAAAAATCATCTTGCTTGGGACAAACGCTTACGGCCCCTGACCCTGTTCTCATGTCCTCAGTTATGAGATGGACCAAACAAGCTCGCCACCCTGGAGATTCTCCCAGCCCAGGGCAGCAAGCGGACGGCAGGAGCAGCGTCCAGCGAGAGTGCAGGGCCTGTGGGAGAGAGGTGGTAGCCAGCGCACCAGGTGTGCTTCACCTGCCCAGAGCTGCGGGGCGGTGACCTGGTCTTTCCATTGCATTTTCTTCTGTCCTCCGAAATCGCATCAGCCTCTCGCTCTCACCCAGCCCACTCAGGACTTGTCCTAAGTGAAGGCTCTGCTTGTCAACGCTGGCTTTGCAAAACTTCCTACACCTGCAGATAACACCTCAGTAACCTTTCCCCCTCAGGCTTCCCTGCCTTCTTGAAAGCCAGAAACCATCTGTCATAATGGATGCCTCATAATATCACTAGAAATCTTAGAAGGATGGATTTACCACTCCTGTAGAATCTGTTGTCCTGTCATTTTGCATCCATTAGAACCATAGTATGTACGCATTCAGAAGGAAGGCACTGCTACTTAAAATAAAGAAGGCATTTTCTAGTCTGAGGGCTGTTAGTACAGCATACTTCTGGGTATGTCTGGGTGGGTCATGGGGGTACAACTGCGTGGTCTGTATCTGATCTATGCGCCTCTCTGTTGCTGTCCTTTGCTCTGCTTACCAACTGCCACGGACCGAGCTGCTGTGCTTCGCTATGTCCTTCCTCCATGATGCTGGCCATGGACTAAGCCCTCTGAAACTATGACCCCAGTCAGTCCTTCAAGTTGTGGCTGTGGGGTGATTTGTCCCAGCCACAGGAAAGCTGATTGATGCAACTAAACTTCGTGTTCTAATGTGAAAGTATTTACATCTATCATTATCCAGTAGTCCACAGGCAAATGCTGTGATGGCACAAGAGAAAAGCAAAGTTTCACAGGCAGAGCAGAGCGTTTCAGAATGGCCAGCAGCCAGACACTGGAGGACTGACAGCAGAACAGATCGCAGGATGGGAAGAGCTCAGAACAGGGCACAAGAGGGTGTCTGACACGCTTTGAACTTGGGAATTAGCAAAGAGCTGTGGGCATGCATCATGTACAAATGTCTTCGTTTTCTTTTCCCTCTACCTCCTGTATTAGAGCTCAAAAACTGGGATAGAAATACCTGTATTACATCGGCCTGAGTGAGTGGGAGCTTTGTTTCACTTCCCTGAACTTTGGGGTTGTTGGTCTTTCAGAACAACTTAGTATCGATAAAGAACCCAGAAGAACAATGGCTTGGGGAAAGCCTGATGCTGCCTAGAAATAAGGCTGCAAAAAGTAAGGGCTTTAAAGCAGGGGAGAGTTCGGGATGCCCAGAGAAGTACAACGGCTGCCAGTGTACAGCCCAACAGGCAGGCAGTTCCCTGACACCTTGGGGATATCAGCATAGCACAGCGGTGACAGGCAGGACCTGGGGATGAGCTAGAGAAAGACCTTGGCCTTCGAGGGCAGGACATTGCTCTGCTGGTCTGAAGGTTCTTCACCAACACAGCACCCAGGTATGTCTTCAGAAGGGAGAAGCTCTCGAAAAGAGAGAAATAATTCTGCTAACATAATTCAGTGTTTTATGGAACGCACATTTAGGGTGGTGAGGGAACTGGCTTGCTCTGCTAGTGACAGCTGACTTCGTGCATCTCTTCCCAACTCCTCCTTCCACAGCATCACGTCCGTGGCTAGAAATTAGCCACAGTGGGTGTACTTGCACGATGGAAATTGCCAAATGCTACAAATCAAGAGATCCCACACTCACAGAAAGTTCATGGCTGAGCACTAACCAGCATATCATCAAAGCTTCGCACGTATGTCGTGTGTGTGTGTGTATGTGTGTGTGTGTGTGTGTGTGTGTGTGTTCACCAGAGTATTTCAGGCCAAAAGACACAGAGTTACCTTTATTAAGTGTCCTCTCCCATGTCTCACCCTACACATCCCCAGCATGACATTGTCATCCTCAGAAATGAGAATTTCAGAGCAAAGTGAGATCTGACATGTCAAAGGGAAAAGTTACAGTCCTTGTATATCTGAGCCCTGAAGAGTATGTTTCAACCTTGCTAAGCTTAATAAGGAGAAATATCCTTTTAGGCTCATCTCTGGAAACGTCAGCTTCTCGGGCCTCCGTCATGAGGCTGGAGCAGCGTGCAGTCAGGCAAGTTAACTCCATAACCTCTATCAGCCCCAGCACTTGCTGTGTCTTCCTCCCGCTTTGCGTGCTGCCTGAGGCGCCACTGAGGGGGGCAGAGAGGTGCAAAGCACCTGCGTGTGTTAAGAACTGATAAACAGTGGCTACACAGAAAGGAGAATTAACCCTGTTCATCACAGGGGACGCTGGCTCATTCCTCTGCAGATGTTTACAAACAGCTTTGAGGTGACTTGTGGCCAACTGGGGTCCCCCGGAGAAGGTGGGAGAGGGAGTCTGTCTGCTGGACTTGGCAGGACATGTGAGGTCTGGGGTCAAGGAAGCCCCAACCCCTTCTTTACAAAAGCAAACAAAATCCCTACCCTGGTAGCTGAGGCTGGCTACCAGAGGAGCTTTCTTCAGACAAAAGCAGAAGGACCAGGAGCAGCCCAGCTCGCTCCTTGAATGCAAAATATTTACGTGCAAAGCAATAGCAGCCCCAGCCATGTGGGGAGAGCAAGGGCTGACGTGAAGGAGGCTGAATCCACGCCTCCCTCAAGACACAAAAGAGGAGGCAAAAACACTCCTGGAAGGTGAGCGTGAAAGGCCCTTTTTATTTCCAATTAAGCGTGGCGTGAAAGGGTGGAGCCTGTGAAAAGGATCAAGGAAAGCGCGGGGGAGTGGCTTTACTGTTTGCTGTCTGCCGCTGGGAAGAAAGGCGCTGGATAATTGCCCAAACTTCCCACCGTTTAATTACCCAGGGCCCCGAGGGCAAATTAAAGACCCGCGCCAGTAATACCTGCGACGCAGGTTCAGGTCCTACGCGCTGTCTCTCACCCTGCCTGTGGGCGTGTGGGACTTTTCCAGGAGATTTTCACACCCTGTGGGGCATCGGAGATGAAGAGCAACAGGGCAAGATCCGGTGGCCCTGAACCCTCCGCCTGCCCCTCTATCCATAGGCCTCCACTCCCCTTTCCCCCAGCCCAGCCCCAAACACACGCACATCTCAGGCTGCAGAGTAACTGGTAAAGCATAAAAACAAAACAGAAAAAGTGAGGAGGCCTTCGGGGTAGAATTCCAAGCAGTCACACTCACAATCTATTTTAGAGGATCAAAGAGGTGAATGTCTGCCTCGGCCTGGCTCTGTACCTTCACTTTCTTGCTTTGTGGAGACCCTTTGAAGATGCGACTCTGCTCTCGGGGCAGGCTTCCTTTAGTGAAGGTGTCAAGGGGTGCGTGACTGGGCTTCAGGGCTAGAAATGGACACATAGACACGAGCAACAGGAGGAAGCAGATTAGATTGAAATGGGAACTGGTGGCGGAGAAAGAGCCTGCACAGCGGAGAGGATGCGCTGGGACCGGAGGTGCAAGCCGTGCTTTGCCATCATCCGCCTCCTATCTGCAAATGCAAGCTGCATTTCCAGCTGTGGACCTGTGGCTCTCAGCCCTCTGCTGCCCCTGAGATGGGAGGAAGCTCCTGTTCCAGTCGGGGAACCAGGAGATGGTGTTGGGGCAACTGATCAGAACACTGAAAGTCCTCCGGCAGGACTTCCTCATTAGCCCCGCGCACACGGGCCAGGGTCATCGCTTAGGACCGGTGGACGTATACACTGATGAGTAGCTGCCTGGTTTGATGACAGCGCTGGGCAGAAGGAGGGTCAGAAGAGAGCCTGGACCTAAGATACTAGAGTGAGAGGAGAGGGATGAGTCTGGCCTCAACAGCAAAGTCTCACACACGACAAAGTGCTAGGCAAATAAAGGCAACCTAAAAAGTAGTTCTAAAAGATCATAATACCCATGTAATTTTCCTTTAATACCTTGAGAGCAAGGAAAATGATCTTACTTTTCAGTTCTCTTCCAGAGAAATGGAACAAACAGACACACACACAAAGACAGAGATCTGTGAGGAGATTTACTGCAGGTGGCGATCATGCAGTCCCACAGGCTGAGACGTCTACAGTCTCTTTTGCAAACTGGAGAACAGGCAACGTGACTGGTTTAATTCCAACGGCCAGAGAATTTAAGTGCTGAAATAAGGTCAGGTCTGGACCCAAAATTTCAAGCAGCAAGAGAATCTGTGTCCAAAGGCAGAAGAAGAGGGATGTGAGTCTGAGGTGAGGTGGAGAAAGAGAAAGAGAGGTCCCCCTGCTGTGCCCCATGAACCATGCCGGCTCTCAGCAAGTTGGATGGTGGCCACCCACATGGGGGGGTGGATCATCTTACTGTCTGCTGATACAAATGCTGATTCATCCAGAGATCCCCTCCACACACACCCGGAAACGGTGCTTCACTAGAAATCTGGGCAGCCCTTAGCCCAGTCCACTGACTGCCTGATACTCATCACCACATGCACCTATTGGAACACCAGTTTCGAAACAAGGACCCTGGACATGCGGTTGGGATCAACTGACTTCTTGCTCCTGTAGGAGGAACAGATAATCCCGGGAAAGTTTCAGCCACAAATAGTCTTCCTCATTTGTGCAGCAGGCTGCCCTCAGTATAGCAGGGAGTGGAAACGTCAGCTGGGGATCTTTGTTTGAGGCCTTGGTTCAGAGCGGGTGACTGTGCGGTCTGGGTGCAGTGCTTTCACTCTCTCAGTTTCCTCATTTGTACAATGGAAATAAAACATATAATTTGCATTGAACTCCAGTGTGAGAATTAAGGGAAAGAATACCAAGAAGGGCTTTGCAAAATTAAATACGGCCTGAATTCTGAGTCATGGCGATACTGATGACATAAGTTCCTGTTACAAGCTTTCCCACCTTTGGGGTCAGCATTGCCTCCTCGGTCTCCTTGAGGTGTGGCATAGCAGGGTCCCCTCAGCACACAGTAGGAGGGGGCAGCATACATCCTCCTGGAGCCAGAAGGTCTTCCCAGGGGCGGGAGGCCTGGGCACAGAAACTTTCAACCTCTTGCCTCACCCTTCGCACACCAGTTTAGATTTATCAAGAGTGAGAAAAAGCAATGTTAGTGCCTGTTGAAAGCCTCCGCATTCATGTCAAATGTCAGGGAATGGTCCTGGAGATTCTGCTTCAAATCCGTGACAGCCGAGGTCAAGCGTGAGGCTAGCAACGATCATCTTTGAACTTTCTCGCATGCCCGCCTTGTTCTTTCTCAGGGATCTTGGTAGGGTGAGAGGGTACTGGGGAGGGAAGGTCCCTTTGCCACTCACTTTTCTTCTCCAGTTCTTTTATTCTGAGTAGGGCCAGGGCTAGGGAAGGAAAAGGAGGTATCTGGGGGGAAAGTTTGAGGAGGTCCCCGCTCCAAGGTCATGCAGGGTGATGCTCAGTGGGAAATGGACATCAAAGGCTTCCTTTAAAAATGAGCAAAATGCAAAGAGCCTACACTCAGCAGCCTAAGTATGGTGCCAAATGGGGACTGGGAAACCAGCTAACCAAGATCTGTTCTCCACCCTCCTGGTCACTATCTCCAACTCACTGGCCCTGTCACTGTCTCAGAAGTTAACACTAAGGTCAGGGAGATCGCCCTACTTCACCTGGCTCTGGTCTGGAGGTGCTAAACATGGTATTTCATTAATCTTTCCATCCTACATAGCCACAAAGTACTCTTTGCCAACATCTCAGTTGCATTTAACAGAGAAAATCTACCCTACTGACAGACATAGTGGTAGTGTTCAACATATTTTGTGAAAGACTTGATAAGTCGTCAAATGCACCTCAAAACTCACATACCTAGGCCATAGTATTCTTGCTTCAGTAGAGGGAGTTAGCCTCCTCATCCTGCCTCTTAGATATTTTACTGGCTGATGTTCTTGGAAAAGTTTCCAGTGATAATAGGAAATATCTGAGAACATTGACTAGAATATCTCTGTTCCTTTTACTGAATGTCTTCCTTTTATTGAAAAAAAAAGAAACAAAGAAGAGAAAAAAGTGTAACCATAAAAAGCCAGCAAAGTTTTGTAAAGGAAATTCCACAATGCTATACATGATCTAAGCCAGGAATTATATCAATAGCATTTGACTGGCTGGTATTTCTAGGCTGGCTAATTTTAAGAAATTGACTGAAGTTAAAATGGAATATGAAAACAGTTTTGCTTTCTTGGGTGGAAAATTTGTCTGGCCCTTAAGCGACAGTCTTGGAAAAGTTACCCCTTATAATTTGCAGAAAGCCATGGCTGAAATATTTCATAGTACTCTTACCAGGAGACTGCAGTTAGTTCAAAGTTTCTTACTGAGCAGTCTATGAATGAGTGTGATTGGGGCCCAAAATTTGCAGAAAATATGTACAAAGTACTGTAAAAATGCATACAATTCTAGGAGAGGCATTTTGTGAAGGAGGATTATAGTTTGGTCAGATAACAAAAATTAAGAACAATTGTGAAACATTCAAGTATTTTTTTAAAAGTCCAGTAAGTAAATAGCATAATTTTATAGTTGAAAAAATATCCTCTAGAAGCAACAAGATCCAGAAACTTGACAGTATTCAAAGGAAAGATCATAAACAAAAACAAAACCCAAAACAATTCCTTGACAGCTCAGCTTTCTTAAGCATTTTAAGGATTTATAAGTACTGTTATCAAGGGATACACCAAGGTCCCTACATTTCTCTAAAGTTTAACTATTATGGTGCCACTTAATTCCAGAGCCACAGTAGGCTTTCCTCACAGGGAGAAATCAGGGAAGGATATATGCATTCTTTGTATAAATCTTTCTATCTATCTATTGTTACCAGCATTGACATTTCTCCAAAGAGCCTTTAAAATATCACAAAAGCTCGACAAGGCAGATACCTAGACACTTCCTTTGCTTGGAAAGAGTCAAAACATCTAGATGAAGAAAGTTAAAGGTCAGGTTTATTATCCAAGAATTACAAACTTCACATTCTACAATACACTCAAACCAAAGATGGGGCCGAGAAGTCAGTCTCAGTCTGTTTATGTTGCTGTAACCAAACAACCTCTCTGACTAAGAATGGGGAACATAAAAAGAATAGAACTCATTCCTCGCACTTCTGAAGGCTGGGAAGTCCAAGACGGAGCTGCCAGCAGGTGTTTGGAGAGACTTGTTCTTCACAGATGGTACTGTCTACATGTCCCTACATGGTGGAAGGGGCACAAGTGAAGAGGCAGAGATCAAATTCTGCCATCCCTAAATGCATCTAAACCTCCAGCTAAGGGCCCTCAGCCCATCCTATGTTATTTTTAGAACATACCAGAAGTAAGTCAAATGTCAGAGGTGTCTTAATCACCTCGGAAGGTGTATTCCGAACACATCACACTGACCATTAAGTTTCAGCATATGAATTTGAGAGATATACTTCAATCATGGCAAAGTAGGGGATTAAGGCAGAAACATGGCCAATAGACATTAAAAGACAGAAAGGTGATATGGATAAGAAATTTGATGATTTAATGAGTTTCTCTCTGTGTAGAAAAAATTTTTTCTTCCTTCCTGCTCATGGTGAAAACACTCAGAGAAGATACCTAGTTTAAATATTTGATCTGGAACTAAGTAAGAGTAAAATAAACAAGTAAAAGCATGAAAGACACCACAATTATAAAACTTTTGCTAATTTTCTCTGTTCTTCAGAGCAGCCAGGTGATATGACAGGGGTTTTATTGATGAAAACACCTGAACAGATCTTTCTGGATGAGGGAAACAAACTTCATGGAAAGAACATCTAGAACTGGCTCCCAACTAACAGCAAATTTGTGGGAGAATGCTAAAAAAGAACATACTAAAACTAGGTACTCAGACTCACAGTGGTCATTTCACTGACCTTACATAGGCAAACAGCAAAGTTTGGGGAAACTGAGATGGCTGAGATTTTTAGAACACACCAGAAGTAAGTCAGCTACAGATGGAAATAGTTTCACACAACTATGTCAGGATGCTCATAGATATTTCAGTAAATTTTAAGCTGCACATGCAAAAGTAAACTCTGCAAGGCAAGTGTAAGAACGGTGAGCAGGGAAAGAACTATCAAGAAGTTACACACAAACAACTCATCTAGTCTCAACAGAATTGAGAGAAGTTTCAGTTTTGACCAAGAGTCAGACCTTGCTGAGCAGCCAAGGCATTTAGTAGAGCTGCTGCTAGAGAGAGAGCAGGACGGGAGTTTTGTTCCCTACTTCCCCCCCCGCCCACACACACATATGGGTTCTGCCACACAGTCGTGGATGAGAGCAGCTTTGCGGGAGTCCAAGAGTCTAGGAGAGAAATTCTCACACACTGTTGGAACAAAGCATGTGAGGATGGACACAGTGAAGAAGGTGAGAAGAATAGCTTCGTGTACTACACCAGCTCTCTCCCAGGCAGAAGAGCCCAGCACTGGGGAGAGTCCCTCAGCCTCTCCTTTCCTGCACAGGAGACAGTAAGAGCATAGTAGGTGGGCACAGGGCTCCCCCAGCCCTGCTAGGTGCTGCTCAGGGTGCCCACTCCTACTCACCCCTACCCACTCAAAACACCTGGGGGGCTTGGAGAGTCTGGCAGCACTGAAGGGTAATTACCTGGGTAGTAATTTGTCCATGCTGCCCAAAGTCACAGATTCAGGATAGTCCCTGTCAAAATCTCAGTGACATATTTTCCTGAAATAGGTAAAAGAACCCCAATATTCCTATGAAACCATAAAGGCCCTCAAGAGCCAAAGTAATCTTGAAGAAGAGAGCTGGTGCCATCAGACTTACAGGTTTCAAATTCTGTCACAAAGTCATAGTCTATCAAAACAGTATGATATTAGCATAAAAACAGATAGCAGTTGAAACAGGATACAAAACCCAGAAGTAAACCCAGGAATATATGATCAATCAATCTTTAGCAAACATGCTAAGTATAAACATGGGGGAAGCACAGTCTCATTTTTTTTTTAAATTTTATTTTAAAGACAAAATAATGGAGACATATGAACCAGAATAAGCCATAAACAATACTGAAAATACAAAATTATACAGAATATAGTAGGGAATTAGCACTGGATGTTGTATTACATAATGTTATCTTCACATTAGTTAACACAACAACATTAAAGGAGATACCAAATTATAGAGAAGATAGTAGGGAATTTGCACTGGATGCTGTATAATATAAAGTTATCTTCACTTCTGTTAATACAAAAACGATTGAAGAAATACAGAATTATAGAGAACATAGAAGGGAATTAGCTCTGGATGCTGTCCTACATAATGTTACCTTCACCTTTGTTACTCAGTTACACAGATGATGGCCCATTTGATCATTCAATTTTTCTCCTCCCTCATCTCTGTTGCCCTACCACTCAATCAGTCATCTTCCCTGTGATAATAACTGTACTCCTGGGTTTATCT